>JBBPBR010001053.1:4947-15085 GCA_037974775.1 Cicer pinnatifidum
TTTGTGTCATTGGATTAACATTTAGGTCATTTTCGTCCTCCCTAGGCATATTCTTGTCCAATTAGGGTTTTTAACCAATCTTGTGCTTCCAATAGGTGTGTTTGTGTCATTGGATAATCAATTAGGTCATTTTCATCCTCCCTAGGCTTATTCTTGTCCAATTAGGGTTTTTAACCAATCTTGTGCATCCAATAAGTTTGTTTGTGTCATTGAATTAATATTTAGGTCATTTTCGTCCTCCCTAAGCATATTCTTGTCCAATTAGGGTTTTTAACCAATCTTGTGCATCCAATAGGTGTGTTTGTATCATTGGATGATCAATTAGGTCATTTTTGTCCTCCCTAGGCATATTCTCGTCCAATTAGGGTTTTTAACAAATGTTGTGCATCCAATAGGTGTGTTTGTGGCAATGGATGATCAATTAGGTCATTTTCGTCCTCCCTAGGCTTATTCTTGTCCAATTAGGGTTTTTAACCAATCTTGTGCATCCAATAAGTTCATTTGTGTCATTGGATTAACATTTAGGTCATTTTCGTCCTCCCTATGCATATTCTTGTCTAATTAGGGTTTTTAACAAATCTTGTGCATCCAATAGGTGTATTTGTGTCATTGGATGATCAATTAGGTTATTTTCGTCCTCCCTAGGCATATTCTTGTCCAATTAGGGTTTTTAACCAATTTTGTGCATCCAATAGGTGTGTTTGTGTCATTGGATGATCAATTACGTCATTTTCGTCCTCCCTAGGCATATTCTTGTCCAATTAGGGTTTTTAACCAATCTTGTGCATCCAATAGGTGTTTTTGTGTCATTGGATGATCAATTAGGTCATTTTCGTCCTCCCTAGGCTTATTCTTGTCCAATTAGGGTTTTTAACCAATCTTGTGCATCCAATAGGTGTGTTTGTGTCATTGGATGATCAATTAGGTCATTTTCGTCCTCCCTAGGCTTATTCTTGTCCTATTAGGGTTTTTAACGAATCTTGTGCATCCAATAGGTGTGTTTGTGTCATTGGATGATCAATTAGGTTATTTTCATCCTCCCTAGGCTTATTCTTGTCCAATTAGGGTTTTTAACCAATCATGTGCGTCCAATAAGTTGAGTTGTGTCATTGGATTAACATTTAGGTCATTTTCGTCCTCCCTAGGCTTATTCTTGTCCAATTAGGGTTTTTAACCAATCTTGTGCATCCAATAGGTGTGTTTGTGTCATTGGATGATCAATTAGGTCATTTTCGTCCTCCCTAGGCTTATTCTTTCCCAATTAGGGTTTTTAACCAATCTTTTGCATCCAATAAGTTGAGTTGTGTCATTAGATTAACATTTAGGTCATTTTCGTCCTCCCTAGGCTTATTCTTGTCCAATTAGGGTTTTTAACCAATCTTGTGCATCCAATAGGTGTGTTTGTGTCATTGGATGATCAATTAGGTCATTTATGTCCTCCCTAGGCATATTCTTGTCCAATTAGGGTTTTTAACCTATCTTGTGCATCCAATAGGTGTGTTTGTGTCATTGGATGATCAATTAGGTAATTTTCGTCCTCCCTAGGCATATTCTTGTCCAATTAAGGTTTTTAACGAATCTTGTGCATCCAATAGGTGTGTTTGTGTCATTGGATGATCAATTAGGTTGTTTTCGTCCTCCCTAGGCTTATTCTTGTCCAATTAGGGTTTTTAACCAATCCTGTGCATCCAATAAGTTGAGTTGTGTCATTGGATTAACATTTAGGTCATTTTCGTCCTCCCTAGGCTTATTCTTGTCCAATTAGGGTTTTTAACCAATCTTGTGCATCCAATAGGTGTGTTTGTGTCATTGGATGATCAATTAGGTCATTTTCGTCCTCCCTAGGCATATTCTTGTCAAATTAGGGTTTTTAACCAATCTTGTGCATTCAATAAGTTGAGTTGTGTCATTGGATTAACATTTAGGTCATTTTCGTCCTCCCTAGGCATATTCTTGTCCAGCTAGGGTTTTTAACCAATCTTGTGCATCCAATAGGTGTGTTTGTGTCATTGGATGATTAATTAGGTCATTTTCGTCCTCCCTAGGCATATTCTTGTCCAATTAAGGTTATTAACGAATCTTGTGCATCCAATTGGTGGGTTTGTGTCATTGGATGATCAATTAGGTCATTTTCGTCCTCCCTAGGCTTATCCTTGTCCAATTAGGGTTTTTAACCAATCTTGTGCATCCAATAAGTTCATTTGTGTCATTGGATTAACATTTAGGTCATTTTCGTCCTCCCTAGGCATATTCTTGTCCAATTAGAGTTTTAGACCAATCTTGTGCATCCAATAGGTGTGTTTGTGTCATTGGATGATCAATTAGGTTATTTTCGTCCTCCCTAGGCTTATTCTTATCCAATTAGGGTTTTTAACTAATCTTGTGCATCCAATAAGTTCATTTGTGTCATTGGATGATCAATTAGGTCATTTTCTCTAGGCATATTCTTGTCCAATTAGGGTTTTTAACCAATCTTGTGCATCCAATAGGTGTGTTTGTGTCATTGGATGATCAATTAGGTCATTTTCGTCCTCCCTAGGCTTATTCTTGTCCAATTAGGGTTTTTAACCAATCTTGTGCATCCAATAAAGTTCATTTGTGTCATTGGATTAACATTTAGGTCATTTTCGTCCTCCCTAGGCATATTCTTGTCCAATTAGGGTTTTTAACCAATCTTGTTCATCCAATAGGTGTGTTTGTGTCATTGGATGATCAATTAGGTCATTTTCGTCCTCCCTAGGCTTATTCTTGTCCAATTAGGGTTTTTAACCAATCTTGTGCATCCAATAGGTGTGTTTGTGTCATTTGATGATCAATTAGGTCATTTTCTTCCTCCCTAGGCTTATTCTTGTCCAATTAGGATTTTTAACCAATCTTGTGCATCCAATAAGTTTGTTTGTTTCATTGAATTAACATTTAGGTCATTTTCGTCCTCCCTAGGCTTATTCTTGTCCAATTAGGGTTTTTAACCAATCTTGTGCATCCAATAGGTGTGTTTGTGTCATTGGATGATCAATTAGGTCATTTTCGTCCTCCCTAGGCTTATTCTTGTCCAATTAGGGTTTTTAACCAATCTTGTGCATCCAATAAATTGAGTTGTGTCATTGGATTGACATTTAGGTCATTTTCGTCCTCCCTAGGCTTATTCTTGTCCAATTAGGGTTTTTAACCAATCTTGTGCATCCAATAGGTGTGTTTGTGTCATTGGATGATCAATTAGGTCATTTTCGTCCTCCCTAGGCTTATTCTTAAGGGTTTTTAACCAATCTTGTGCATCCAATAAGTTGAGTTGTGTCATTGGATTAACATTTAGGTCATTTTCGTCCTCCCTAGGCTTATTCTTGTCCAATTAGGGTTTTTAACCAATCTTGTGCATCCAATAAGTTCATTTGTGTCATTGGATTTACATTTAGGTCATTTTCGTCCTCCCTACGCATATTCTTGTCCAATTAGGGTTTTTAACCAATCTTGTGCATCCAATAGGTGTGTTTGTGTCATTGGATGATCAATTAGGTCATTTTCGTCCTCCCTAGGCATATTCTTGTCCAATTAGGGTTTTTAACCAATCTTGTTCATTCAATAGGTGTGTTTGTGTCATTGGATGATCAATTAGGTCATTTTCGTCCTCCCTAGGCTTATTCTTGTCCGATTAGGGTTTTTAACCGATCTTGTGCATCCTATAGGTGTGTTTGTGTCATTGGATGATCAATTAGGTCATTTTCGTCCTCCCTAGGCATATTCTTGTCCAATTAGGGTTTTTAACCAATCTTGTACATCTAATAAGTTTATTTGTGTCATTGGATTAACATTTAGGTCATTTTCGTCCTCCCTAGGCATTTTCTTGTCCAATTAGGGTTTTTAACCAATCTTGGGCATCTAATAGGTGTGTTTGGGTCATTGGATGATCAATTAGGTCATTTTCGTCCTCCCTAGCCTTATTCTTGTCCAATTAGGGTTTTTAACCAATATTGTGCATCCAATAAGTTGAGTTGTGTCATTGGATTAACATTTAGGTCATTTTCGTCCTCCCTAGGCATATTCTTGTCCAATTAGGGTTTTTAACCAATCTTGTGCATCCAATAGGTGTGTTTGTGTCATTGGATGATCAATTAGGTCATTTTCGTCCTCCCTAGGCTTATTCTTGTCCAATTAGGGTTTTTAACCAATCTTGTGCATCCAATAAGTTGAGTTGTGTCATTGGATTAACATTTAGGTCATTTTCGTCCTCCCTATGCTTATTCTTGTCCAATTAGGGTTTTTAACCAATCTTGTGCATCCAATAGGTGTGTTTGTGTCATTGGATGACCAATTAGGTCATTTTCGTCCTCCCTAGGCATATTTTTGACCAATTAGGGTTTTTAACCAATCTTGTGCATCCAATAGGTGTGTTTGTGGCAATGGATGATCAATTAGGTCATTTTCGTCCTCCCTAGGCTTATTCTTGTCCAATTAGGGTTTTTAACCAATCTTGTGCATCCAATAGGTGTGGTTGTGTCATTGGATGATCAATTAGGTCATTTTCGTCCTCCATAGGCTTATTCTTGTCCAATTAGGGTTTTTAACCAATCTTGTGCATCCAATAACTTTGTTTGTGTCATTGAATTAATATTTAGGTCATTTTCGTCCTCCCTAGGCATATTCTTGTCCAATTAGGGTTTTTAACCAATCTTGTGCTTCCAATAAGTTGAGTTGTTTCATTGGATTAACATTTAGGTCATTTTCGTCCTCCCTAGGCTTATTCTTGTCCAATTAGGATTTTTAACCAATCTTGTGCATCCAGTATGTTCGTTTGTGTCATTGGATTAACATTTAGGTCATTTTCGTGCTAACTAGGCATATTCTTGTCCAATTAGGGATTTTAACCAATCTTGTGCATCCAATAGGTGTGTTTGAGTCATTGGATGATCAATTAGGTCATTTTCGTCCTCCGTATGCTTATTCTTGTCCAATTAGGGTTTTTAACCAATCTTGTGCATCCAATAAGTTCATTTGTGTCATTGGATTTACATTTAGGTCATTTTCGTCCTCCGTAGGCATACTCTTGTCCAATTAGGGTTTTTAACCAATCTTGTGCATCCAATAGGTGTGTTTGTCTCATTGGATGATCAATTAGGTCATTTTCGTCCTCCCTAGGCTTATTCTTGTCCAATTAGGGTTTTTAACCAATCTTGTGCATCCAATAACTTTGTTTGTGTCATTGAATTAATATTTAGGTCATTTTCCACCTCCCTAGGCATATTCTTGTCCAATTAGGGTTTTTAACCAATCTTGTGCATCCAATAGGTGTGTTTGTGTCATTGGATGATCAATTAGGTCATTTTCGTCCTCCCTAGGCTTATTCTTGTCCAATTAGGGTTTTTAACCAATCTTGTGCATCCAATAAGTTGAGTTGTGTCATTGGATTACCATTGAGGTCATTTTCGTCCTCCCTAGGCTTATTCTTGTCCAATTATGGTTTTTAACCAATCTTGTGCATCCAATAGGTGTGTTTGTGTCATTGGATGATCAATTAGGTCATTTTCGTCCTCCCTAAGCTTATTCTTGTCCAATTAGGGTTTTTAACCAATCTTGTGCATCCAATAAGTTCATTTGTGTTATTGGATTAACATTTAGGTCATTTTCGTTCTCCCTAGGCTTATTCTTGTCCAATTAGGGTTTTTAACCAATCTTGTGCATCCAATAGGTGTGTTTGTGTCATTGGATGATCAATTAGGTCATTTTCGTTCTCCCTAGGCATATTCTTGTCCAATTAGGGTTTTTAATCAATCTTGTGTATCCAATAGGTGTGTTTGTGTCATTGGATGATCAATTAGGTCATTTTCGTCCTCCCTAGGCTTATTCTTGTCCAATTAGGATTTTTAACCAATCTTGTGCATCCAATAGGTGTGTTTGTGTCATTGGATGATCAATTAGGTCATTTTCGTCCTCCCTAGGCTTATTCTTGTCCAATTAGGGTTTTTAACCAATCTTGTGCATCCGATAAGTTTGTTTGTGTCATTGAATTAATATTTAGGTCATTTTCGTCCTCCTTAGCCATATTCTTGTCCAATTAGGGTTTTTAACCAATCTTGTGCATCCAATAGGTGTGTTTGTGTCATTGGATGATCAATTAGGTCATTTTCGTCCTCCCTAGGCTTATTCTTGTCCAATTAGGGTTTTTAACCAATCTTGTGCATCCAATAGGTGTGTTTGTGTCATTGGATTAACATTTAGGTCATTTTCGTCCTCCCTAGGCATATTCTTGTCCAATTAGAGTTTTAGACCAATCTTGTGCATCCAATGGGTTTTTAATTAATCTTGTGCATCCAATAGGTGTGTTTGTGTCATTGGATGATCAATTAGGTCATTTTCGTCCTCCCTAGGCATATTCTTGTCCAATTAGGGTTTTTAACCAATCTTGTGCATCCAATAGGTGTGTTTGTGTCATTGGATGCTCAATTAGGTCATTTTCGTCCTCCCTAGGCTTTTTCTTGTCCAATTAGGGTTTTTAACCTATCTTGTGCATCCAATAAGTTCATTTGTGTCATTGGATTAACATTTAGGTCATTTTCGTCCTCCCTAGGCATATTCTTGTCCAATTAGGGTTTTTAACCAATCTTGTGCATCCAATAGGTGTGTTTGTGTCATTGGATGATCAATTAGGTTATTTTCGTCCTCCCTAGGCTTATTCGTGTCCAATTAGGGTTTTTAACTAATCTTATGCATCCAATAAGTTCATTTGTGTCATTGGATGATCAATTAGGTCATTTTCGACCTTCCTAGGCATATCCTTGTCCAATTAGGGTTTTTAACCAATCTTGTGCATCCAATAGGTGTATTTGTGTCATTGGATGATCAATTAGGTCATTTTCTTCCTCCCTAGGCTTATTCTTGTCCAATTAGGGTTTTTAACCGATATTGTGCATCCAATAGGTGTGTTTGTGTCATTGGATTAACATTTAGGTCATTTTCGTCCTCCCTAGGCATATTCTTGTCCAATTAGGGTTTTTAACCAATCTTGTGCATCCAATAGGTGTGTTTGTGTCATTGGATGATCAATTAGGTCATTTTCGTCCTCCCTAGGCTTATTCTTGTCCAATTACGGTTTTTAACCAATCTTGTGCATCCAATAAGTTCATTAGTGTCATTGGATTAACATTTAGGTCATATCCGTCCTCCCTAGGCATCTTCTTGTCCAATTAGGGTTTTTAACCAATCTTGTGCATCCAATAGGTGTGTTTGTGTCAATTGATGATCAATTAGGTCATTTTCGTTCTCCATAGGCTTATTCTTGTCCAATTAGGGTTTTTAACCAATCTTGTGCATCCAATAAGTTCATTTGTGTTATTGGATTAACATTTAGGTCATTTTCGTCCTTCCTAGGCATATTCTTGTCCAATTAGGGTTTTTAACCAATCTTGTGCATCCAATAGGTGTGTTTGTGTCATTGGATGATCAATTAGGTCATTTTCGTCCTCCCTAGGCTTATTCTTGTCCAATTAGGATTTTTAACCAATCTTGTGCATCCAATAGGTGTGTTTGTGTCATTGGATGATCAATTAGGTCATTTTCGTCCTCCCTAGGCTTATTCTTGTCCAATTAGGTTTTTAACCAATCTTGTGCATCCAATAGGTGTGTTTGTGTCATTGGATGACCAATTAGGTCATTTTCGTCCTCCCTAGGCTTATTCTTGTCCAATTAGGGTTTTTAACCAATCTTGTGCATCCAATAAGTTTGTTTATGTCATTGAATTAATATTTAGGTCATTTTCGTCCTCCCTAGGCTTATTGTTGTCCAATTAGTGTTTTTAACGAATCTTGTGCATCCAATAAGTTCATTTGTGTCATTGGATTAACATTTAGGTCATTTTCGTCCTCCCTAGGCTTATTCTTGTCCAATTAGGGTTTTTAACCAATCTTGTGCATCCAATAGGTGTGTTTGTGTCATTGGATGATCAATTAGGTCATTTTCGTCCTCCCTAGGCATATTCTTGTCAAATTAAGGTTTTTAACCAATCTTGTGCATCCAATAGGTGTGTTTGTGTCATTGGATGATCAATTAGGTCATTTTCGTCCTCCCTAGGCTTATTCTTGTCCAATTAGGGTTTTTAACCAATCTTGTGCATCCAATAGGTTTGTTTGTGTCATTGAATTATCATTTAGGTCATTTTCGTCCTCCCTAGGCTTATTCTTGTCCAATTAGGGTTTTTAACCAATCTTGTGCATCCAATAGGTGTGTTTGTGTCATTGGATGATCAATTAGGTCATTTTCGTCCTCCCTAGGCTTATTCTTGTCCAATTAGGGTTTTTAACCAATCTTGTGCGTCCAATAGGTGTGTTTGTGTCATTGGATGATCAATTAGGTTATTTTCGTCCTCCCTAGGCTTATTCTTGTCCAATTAGGGTTTTTAACTAATCTTGTGCATCCGATAAGTTTGTTTGTGTCATTAAATTAATATTTAGGTCATTTTCGTCCTCCCTAGGCATATTTTTGTCCAATTAAGGTTTTTAACCAATCTTGTGCATCCAATTGGTATGTTTGTGTCATTGGATTAACATTTAGGTCATTTTCGTCCTCCCTAGGCTTATTCTTGTCCAATTAGGGTTTTTAACCAATCTTGTGCATCCAATAGGTGTGTTTGTGTCATTGGATGATCAATTAGGTCATTTTCGTCCTCCCTAGGCTTATTCTTGTCCAATTAGGGTTTTTAACCAATCTTGTGCATCCAATAAGTTCATTTGTGTTATTGGATGATAAATTAGGTCATTTTCGTCCTCCCTAGGCTTATTCTTGTCCAATTAGGGTTTTTAACCAATCTTGTGCATCCAATAGGTGTGTTTGTGTCATTGGATGATCAATTAGGTCATTTTCGTCCTCCCTATGCTTATTCTTATCCAATTAGGGTTTTTAACCAATCTTGTGCATCCAATAAGTTGAGTTGTGTCATTGGATTAACATTTAGGTCATTTTCGTCCTCCCTAGGCATATTCTTGTCCAATTAGGGTTTTTAACCAATCTTGTGCATCCAATAGGTGTGTTTGTGTCATTGGATGATCAATTAGGTCATTTTCGTCCTCCCTAGGCTTATTCTTGTCCAATTAGGGTGTTAAACCAATCTTGTGCATCCAATAGGTGTGTTTGTGTCATTGGATGATCAATTAGGTCATTTTCGTCCTCCCTAGGCTTATTCTTGTCCAATTAGGGTTTTAAACCAATCTTGTGCATCCAATAAGTTCATTTGTGTCATTGGATGATCAATTAGGTCATTTTCGTCCTCACTAGGCATATCTTGTCCAACTAGGGTTTTAAACCAATCTTGTGCATCTAATAGGTGTGTTTGTGTCATTGGATGATCAATTAGGTCATTTTCGTCCTCCCTAGGCTTATTCTTGTCCAATTAGGATTTTTAACCAATCTTGTGCATCCAATAGGTGTGTTTGTGTCATTGGATGATCAATTAGGTCATTTTCGTCCTCCATAGGCTTATTCTTGTCCAATTAGGGTTTTTAACCAATCTTGTGCATCCAATAACTTTGTTTGTGTCATTGAATTAATATTTAGGTCATTTTCGTCCTCCCTAGGCATATTCTTGTCCAATTAGGGTTTTTAACCAATCTTGTGCTTCCAATAAGTTGAGTTGTTTCATTGGATTAACATTTAGGTCATTTTCGTCCTCCCTAGGCTTATTCTTGTCCAATTAGGGTTTTTAACCAATCTTGTGCATCCAGTATGTTCGTTTGTGTCATTGGATTAACATTTAGGTCATTTTCGTGCTAACTAGGCATATTCTTGTCCAATTAGGGATTTTAACCAATCTTGTGCATCCAATAGGTGTGTTTGAGTCATTGGATGATCAATTAGGTCATTTTCGTCCTCCGTATGCTTATTCTTGTCCAATTAGGGTTTTTAACCAATCTTGTGCATCCAATAAGTTCATTTGTGTCATTGGATTTACATTTAGGTCATTTTCGTCCTCCGTAGGCATACTCTTGTCCAATTAGGGTTTTTAACCAATCTTGTGCATCCAATAGGTGTGTTTGTCTCATTGGATGATCAATTAGGTCATTTTCGTCCTCCCTAGGCTTATTCTTGTCCAATTAGGGTTTTTAACCAATCTTGTGCATCCAATAACTTTGTTTGTGTCATTGAATTAATATTT
>JBBPBR010001054.1:0-29324 GCA_037974775.1 Cicer pinnatifidum
AGTTGTGTCATTGGATTAACATTTAGGTCATTTTCGTCCTCCCTAGGCTTATTCTTGTCCAATTAGGGTTTTTAACCAATCTTGTGCATCCAATAAGTTCATTTGTGTCATTGGATTAACATTTAGGTCATTTTCGTCCTCCCTAGGCATATTCTTGTCCAATTAGAGTTTTAGACCAATCTTGTGCATCCAATAGGTGTGTTTGTGTCATTGGATGATCAGTTAGGTTATTTTCATCCTCCCTAGGCTTATTCTTGTCCAATTAGGCTTTTTAACTAATCTTTTGCATCCAATAAGTTCATTTGTGTCATTGGATGATCAATTAGGTCATTTTCGTCCTCCCAAGGCATATTCTTCTCCAATTAGGGTTTTTCACCAATCTTATGCATCCAATAGGTGTGTTTGTGTCATTGGATGATCAATTAGGTCATTTTCGTTCTCCCTAGGCATATTCTTGTCCAATTAGGGTTTTTAACCAATCTTGTGCATCCAATAGGTGTGTTTGTGTCATTGGATGATCAATTAGGTCATTTTCGTCCTCCCTAGGCTTATTCTTGTCCAATTAGGGTTTTTAACCAATCTTGTGCATCCAATAGGTGTGTTTGTGTCATTGGATGATCAATTAGGTCATTTTCGTCCTCCCTAGGCATATTCTGGTCCAATTAGGGTTTTTAACCAATCTTGTGCATTTAATAGGTGTGTTTGTGTCATTGGATGATCAATTAGGTCATTTTCGTCCTCCCTAGGCTTATTCTTGTCCAATTAGGGTTTTTAACCAATCTTGTGCATCTAATAGGTGTGTTTGTGTCATTGGATGATCAATTAGGTCATTTTCGTCCTCCCTAGGCTTATTCTTGTCCAATTAGGGTTTTTAACCAATCTTGTGCATCCAATAAGTTGAGTTGTGTCATTGGATTAACATTTAGGTCATTTTCATCCTCCCTAGGCATATTCTTGTCCAATTAGGGTTTTTAACCAATCTTGTGCATCCAATAGGTGTGTTTGTGTCATTGGATGATCAATTAGGTCATTTTCGTCCTCCCTAGGCTTATTCTTGTCCAATTAGGGTTTTTAACCAATCTTGTGCCTCCAATACGTTCATTTGTGTCATTGGATTAACATTTAGGTCATTTTCGTCCTCCCTAGGTATTATCTTGTCCAATTAGAGTTTTAGAACAATCTTGTGCGTCCAATAGGTGTGTTTGTGTCATTGGATGATCAATTAGGTCATTTTCGTCCTCCCTAGACTTATTCTTGTCCAATTAGGGTTTTGAACCAATCTTGTACATCTAATAAGTTCATTTGTGTCATTGGATTAACATTTAGGTGATTTTCGTCCTCCCTAGGCATATTCTTGTCCAATTAGGGTTTTTAACCCATCTTGTGCATCCAATAGGTGTGTTTGTGTCATTGGATGATCAATTAGGTCATTTTCGTCCTCCCTAGGCATATTCTTGTCCAATTAGGGTTTTTAACCAATCTTGTGCATCAAATAGGTGTGTTTGTGTCATTGGATGATCAAATAGGTCATTTTCGTCCTCCCTAGGCTTATTCTTGTCCAATTAGGGTTTTTAACCAATCTTGTGCATCCAATAAGTTGAGTTGTGTCATTGGATTAACATTTAGGTCATTTTCGTCCTCCCTAGGCTTATTCTTGTCCAATTAGGGTTTTTAACCAATCTTGTGCATCCAATAAGTTGAGTTGTGTCATTGGATTAACATTTAGGTCATTTTCGTCCTCCCTAGGCTTATTCTTGTCCAATTAGGGTTTTTAACTAATCTTGTGCATCCAATAACTTTGTTTGTGTCCTTGAATTAATATTTAGGTCATTTTCGTCCTCCCTAGGCATATTCTTGTCCAATTAGGGTTTTTAACCAATCTTGTGCTTCCAATAGGTTTGTTTGTGTCATTGAATGATCAATTAGGTCATTTTGGTCCTCCCTAGGCTTATTCTTGTCCAATTAGGGTTTTTAACCAATCCTGTGCATCCAATAGGTGTGTTTGTGTCATTGGATGATCAATTAGGTCATTTTCGTCCTCCCTAGGCTTATTCTTGTCCAATTAGGGTTTTTAACCAATCTTGTGCATCCAATAAGTTCATTAGTGTCATTGGATGATGAATTAGGTCATTTTCGTCCTCCCTAGGCATGTTCTTGTCCAATTAGGGTTTTTAACCAATCTTGTGCATCCAATAGGTGTGTTTGTGTCATTGGATGATCAATTAGGTCATTTTCGTCCTCCCTAGGCTTATTCTTGTCCAATTAGGGTTTTTAACCAATCTTGTGCATCCAATAAGTTTGTTTGTGTCATTGGATTAACATTTAGGTCATTTTCATCCTCCCTAGGCATATTCTTGTCCAATTAGGGTTTTTAACCAATCTTGTGCATCCAATAGGTGTGTTTGTGTCATTGGATGATCAATTAGGTCATTTTCGTCCTCCCTAGGCTTATTCTTGTCCAATTAGGGTTTTTAACCAATCTTGTGCATCCAATAACTTTGTTTGTGTCATTGAATTAATTTTTAGGTCATTTTCCTCCTCCCTAGGCATATTCTTGTCCAATTAGGGTTTTTAACCAATCTTGTGCATCCAATAGGTGTGTTTGTGTCATTGGATGATCAATTAGGTCATTTTCGTCCTCCCTAGGCTTATTCTTGTCCAATTAGGGTTTTTAACCAATCTTGTGCATCCAATAAGTTCATTTCTGTCATTGGATTAACATTTAGGTCATTTTCGTCCTTCCTAGTCATATTCTTGTCCAATTAGGGTTTTTAACCAATCTTGTGCTTCCAATAGGTGTGTTTGTGACATTGGATGATCAATTAGGTCATTTTCGTCCTCCCTAAGCTTATTCTAGTCCAATTAGGGTTTTTAACCAATGTTGTGCATCCAATAGGTGTGTTTGTGTCATTGGATTAACATTTAGGTCATTTTCGTCCTCCCTAGGCTTGTTCTTGTCCAATTAGGGTTTTTAACCAATCTTGTGCATCCAATAGGTGTGTTTGTGTCATTGGATGATCAATTAGGTCATTTTCGTCCTCCCTAGGCTTATTCTTGTCCAATTAGGGTTTTTAACCAATCTTGTGCATCCAATAGGTGTGTTTGTGTCATTGGATGATCAATTAGGTCATTTTCGTCCTCCCTAGGCTTATTCTTGTCCAATTAGGGTTTTTAACCAATCTTGTGCATCCAATAGGTGTGTTTGTGTCATTGGATGATCAATTTGCTCATTTTCGTCCTCCCTAGGCTTATTCTTGTCCAATTAGGGTTTTTAACCAATCTTGTGCATCCAATAAGTTTGTTTGTGTCATTGAATTAATATTTAGTTCATTTTCGTCCTCCCTAGGCATCATCTTGTCCAATTAGGGTTTTTAACCAATCTTGTGCATCCAATAGGTGTGTTTGTGTCATTGGATGATCAATTAGGTCATTTTCGTCCTCCCTAGGCTTATTCTTGTCCAATTAGGGTTTTTAACCAATCTTGTGCATCCTATAAGTTCATTTGTGTCATTGGATTAACATTTAGGTCATTTTCGTCCTCCCTAGGCATATTCTTGTCCAATTAGGGTTTTTAACCAATCTTATGCATCCAATAGGTGTGTTTGTGTCATTGGATGATCAATTAGGTTATTTTCGTCCTCCCTAGGCTTATTCTTGTCCAATTAGGGTTTTTAACTAATCTTGTGCATCCAATAAGTTCATTTGTGTCATTGGATGATCAATTAGGTCATTTTCGTCCTCCCTGGACATATTCTTGTCCAATTAGGGTTTTTAACCAATCTTGTGCGTCCAATAGGTGTGTTTGTGTCATTGGATGATCAATTAGGTCATTTTCGTCCTCCCTAGGCTTATTCTTGTCCAATTAGGGTTTTTAACCAATCTTGTGCATCCAATAGGTGTGTTTGTGTCATTGGATGATCAATTAGGTCATTTTCGTCCTCCCTAGGCTTATTCTTGTCCAATTAGGGTTTTTAACCAATCTTGTGCATCCGATAAGTTTGTTTGTGTCATTGAATTAATATTTAGGTCATTTTCGTCCTCCTTAGGCATTTTCTTGTCCAATTAGGGTTTTTAACCAATCTTGTGCATCCAATAGGTGTCTTTGTGTCATTGGATGATCAATTAGGTCATTTTCGTCCTCCCTAGGCATATTCTTGTCCAATTAGGGTTTTTAACTAATCTTGTGCATCCAATAAGTTCATTTGTGTCATTGGATGATCAATTAGGTCATTTTCGTCCTCCCTAGGCATATTCTGGTCCAATTAGGGTTTTTAACCAATCTTGTGCATCCAATAGGTGTGTTTGTGTCATTGGATGATCAATTAGGTCATTTTCGTCCTCCCTAGGCTTATTCTTGTCCAATTAGGGTTTTTAACCAATCTTGTGCATCCAATAGGTGTGTTTGTGTCATTGGATGATCAATTAGGTCATTTTCGTCCTCCCTAGGCATATTCTTGTCCAATTAGGGTTTTTAACCAATCTTGTGCATCCAATAAGTTTGTTTGTTTCATTGAATTAATATTTAGGTTATTTTCGTCCTCCCTAGGCATATTCTTGTCCAATTAGGGTTTTTAACCAATCTTGTGCATCCAATAGGTGTATTTGTGTCATTGGATGATCAATTAGGTCATTTTCGTCCTCCCTAGGCATATTCTTGTCCAATTAGGGTTTTTAACCGATCTTGTGCATCCAATAGGTGTGTTTGTGTCATTGGATGATCAATTAGGTCATTTTCATCCTCCCTAGGCTTATTCTTGTCCAATTAGGGTTTTTAACCGATCTTGTGCATCCAATAGGTGTGTTTGTGTCATTGGATGATCAATTAGGTCATTTTCGTCCTCCCTAGGCATATTCTTGTCCAATAGGGTTTTTAACCAATCTTGTGCATTCAATAGGTGTGTTTGTGTCATTGGATGATCAATTAGGTCATTTTAGTCCTCCCTAGGCTTATTCTTATCCAATTAGGGTTTTTAACCAATCTTGTGCTTCCAATAAGTTGAGTTGTGTCATTGGATTAACATTTACGTCATTTTCGTCCTCCCTAAGCTTATTCTTGTCCAATTAGGGTTTTTAACTAATCTTGTCCATCCAATAGGTGTGTTTGTGTCATTGGATCGTCAATTAGGTCATTTTCGTCCTCCCTAGGCTTATTCTTGTCCAATTAGGGTTTTTAACCGATCTTGTGCATCCAATAGGTGTGTTTGTGTCATTGGATGATCAATTAGGTCATTTTCGTCCTCCCTAGGCTTATTCTTGTCCAATTAGGATTTTTAACCGATCTTGTGCATCCAATAGGTGTGTTTGTGTCATTGGATGATCAATTAGGTCATTTTCGTCCTCCCAAGGCATATTCTTGTCCAATTAGGGTTTTTAACCAATCTTGTGCATCCAATAGGTGTGTTTGTGTCATTGGATGATCAATTAGGTCTTTTTCGTCCTCCCTAGGCTTATTCTTGCCCAATTAGGGTTTTTAACCAATCTTGTGCATCCAATAGGTGTGTTTGTGTCATTGGATGATCAATTAGGTCATTTTCGTCCTCCCTAGGCATATT
This sequence comes from Cicer pinnatifidum, assembly GCA_037974775.1. NCBI lineage: Eukaryota > Viridiplantae > Streptophyta > Magnoliopsida > Fabales > Fabaceae > Cicer > Cicer pinnatifidum. Next base: position 5,553 of record JBBPBR010001054.1, read on the forward strand.
CTTGTCCAATTAGGGTTTTTAACCAATCTTGTGCATCCAATAAGTTCATTTGTGTCATTGGATTAACATATAGGTCATTTTCGTCCTCCCTAGGCATATTCTTGTCCAATTAGGGTTTTTAACCAATCTTGTGCATCCAATAAGTTCATTTGTGTTATTGGATTAACATTTAGGTCATTTTCGTCTTCCCTTGGCATATTCTTGTCCAATTAGGGTTTTTAACCAATCTTGTGCATCCAATAGGTGTGGTTGTGTCATTGGATAATCAATTAGGTCATTTTTGTCCTCCCTAGGCTTATTCTTGTCCAATTAGGGTTTTTAACCAATCTTGTGCATCCAATAAGTTTGTTTGTGTCATTGAATTAATATTTAGGTTATTTTGGTCCTCCCTAGGCATATTCTTGTCCAATTAGGGTTTTTAACCAATCTTGTGCATCCAATAGGTGTGTTTGTGTCATTGGATGATCAATTAGGTCATTTTCGTCCTCCCTAGGCTTATTCTTGTCCAATTAGGGTTTTTAACCAATCTTGTGCATCCAATAACTTTGTTTGTGTCCTTGAATTAATATTTAGGTCATTTTCGTCCTCCCTAGGCATATTCTTGTCCAATTAGGGTTTTTAACCAATCTTGTGCATCCAATAGGTGTGTTTGTGTCATAGGATGATCAATTAGGTCATTTTCGTCCTCCCTAGGCTTATTCTTGTCCAATTAGGGTTTTTAACCAATCTTGTGCATCCAATAAGTTGAGTTGTGTCATTGGATTAACATTTAGGTCATTTTCGTCCTCCCTAGGCTTATTCTTGTCCAATTAGGGTTTTTAACCAATCTTGTACATTCAATAAGTTCATTTGTGTCATTGGATTAACATTTAGGTCATTTTCGTCCTCCCTAGGCATATTCTTGTCCAATTAGAGTTTTAGACCAATCTTGTGCATCCAATAGGTGTGTTTGTGTCATTGGATGATCAGTTAGGTTATTTTCGTCCTCCCTAGGCTTATTCTTGTCCAATTAGGCTTTTTAACTAATCTTTTGCATCCAATAAGTTCATTTGTGTCATTGGATGATCAATTAGGTCATTTTCGTCCTCCCAAGGCATATTCTTCTCCAATTAGGGTTTATAACCAATCTTATGCATCCAATAGGTGTGTTTGTGTCATTGGATGATCAATTAGGTCATTTTCGTCCTCCCTAGGCTTATTCTTGTCCAATTAGGGTTTTTATCCAATCTTGTGCATTCAATAGGTGTGTTTGTGTCATTGGATGATCAATTATGTCATTTTCGTCCTCCCTAGGCTTATTCTTGTCCAATTAGGGTTTTTAACCAATCTTGTGCATCCAATAGGTGTGTTTGTGTCATAGGATGATCAATTAGGTCATTTTCGTCCTCCCTAGGCTTATTCTTGTCCAATTAGGGTTTTTAACCAATCTTGTGCATCCAATAGGTGTGTTTGTGTCATTGGATGATCAATTAGGTTATTTTCGTCCTCCCTAGGCTTATTCTTGTCCAATTAGGGTTTTTAACCAATCTAGTGCATCCAATAGGTGTGTTTGTGTCATTGGATGATCAATTAGGTCATTTTTGTCCTCCCTAGGCTTATTCTTGTCCAATTACGGTTTTTAACCAATCTTCTGCATCCAATAGGTGTGTTTGTGTCATTGGATGATCAATTAGGTCATTTTCGTCCTCCCTAGGCTTATTCTTGTCCAATTAGGGTTTTTAACCAATCTTGTGCATCCAATAGGTGTGTTTGTGTCATTGGATGATCAATTAGGTCATTTTCGTCCTCCCTAGGCTTATTCTTGTCCAATTAGGGTTTTTAACCGATCTTGTGCATCCAATAGCTGTGTTTGTGTCAATTGATGATCAATTAGGTCATTTTCGTCCTCCCTAGGCATATTCTGGTCCAATTAGGGTTTTTAACCAATCTTGTGCATCCAATAGGTGTGTTTGTGTCATTGGATGATCAATTAGGTTATTTTCGTCCTCCCTAGGCTTATTCTTGTCCAATTAGGGTTTTTAACCAATCTTGTGCATCCAATAGGTGTGTTTGTGTCATTGGATGATCAATTAGGTCATTTTCGTCCTCCCTAGGCTTATTCTTGTCCAATTAGGGTTTTTAACCAATCTTGTGCATCCAATAGGTGTGTTTGTGTCATTGGATGATCAATTAGGTCATTTTCGTCCTCCCTAGGCTTATTCTTGTCCAATTAGGGTTTTTAACCAATCTTTTGCATCCAATAGGTGTGTTTGTGTCATTGGATGACCAATTAGGTCATTTTCGTCCTCCCAAGGCATATTCTTGTCCAATTAGGGTTTTTAACCAATCTTGTGCATCCCATAGGTGTGTTTGTGGCAATGGATGATCAATTAGGTCATTTTCGTCCTCCCTAGGCTTATTCTTGTCCAATTAGGGTTTTTAACCAATCTTGTGCATCCAATAGGTGTGTTTGTGTCATTGGATGATCAATTAGGTCATTTTCGTCCTCCCTAGGCTTATTCTTGTCCAATTAGGGTTTTTAACCAATCTTGTGCATCCAATAAAATTGTTGTGTCATTGAATTAATATTTAGGTCATTTTCGTCCTCCCTAGGCATCATCTTGTCAAATTAGAGTTTTTAACCAATCTTTTGGATCCAATAGGTTGGTTTGTGTCATTGGATGATCAATTAGGTCATTTTCGTCCTCCCTAGACTTATTCTTGTCCAATTAAGGTTTTTAACCAATCTTGTGCATCCAATAAGTTAATTTGTGTCATTGGATTAACATTTAGGTCATTTTCGTCCTCCCTAGGCATATTCTTGTCCAATTAGGGTTTTTAACCAATCTTGTGCATCCAATAGGTGTGTTTGTGTCATTGGATGATCAATTAGGTCATTTTCGTCCTCCCTAGGCTTATTCTTGTCCAATTAGGGTTTTTAACCAATCTTGTGGATCCAATATGTTTGTTTGTGTCATTGGATGATCAATTAGGTCATTTTCGTCCTCCCTAGGCTTATTCTTGTCCAATTAGGGTTTTTAACCAATCTTATGCATCCAATAGGTGTGTTTGTGTCATTGGATGATCAATTAGGTCATTTTCGTCCTCCCTAGGCTTATTCTTGTCCAACTATGGTTTTTAACCAATCTTGTGCATCCAATAGGTGTGTTTGTGTAATTGGATGATCAATTAGGTCATTTTCGTCCTCCCTAGGCTTATTCTTGTCCAATTAGGGTTTTTAACAAATCTTGTGCATCCAATAAGTTCATTTGTGTCATTGGATGATCAATTAGGTCATTTTCGTCCTCCCTAGGCTTATTCTTGTCCAATTAGGGTTTTTAACCAATCTTGTGCATCCAATAGGTGTGTTTGTGTCATTGGATGATCAATTAGGTCATTTTCGTCCTCCCTAGGCTTATTCTTGTCCAATTAGGGTTTTTAACCAATCTTGTGCATCCAATAGGTGTGTTTGTGTCATTGAATGATCGATTAGGTCATTTTCGTCCTCCCTTGACTTATTCTTGTCAAATTAGGGTTTTTAACCAATCTTGTGCATCCAATAACTTTGTTTGTGTCATTGAATTAATATTTTGGTCATTTTCGTCCTCCCTAGGCATATTCTTGTCCAATTAGGGTTTTTAACCAATCTTGTGCATCCAATAGGTGTGTTTGTGTCATTGGATGATCAATTAGGTCATTTTCGTCCTCCCTAGGCATATTCTTGTCCAATTAGGGTTTTTAACCAATCTTGTGCATCCAATAGGTGTGTTTGTGTCATTGGATGATCAATTAGGTCATTTTCGTCCTCTTTAGGCTTATTCTTGTCCAATTAGGGTTTTTAACCAATCTTGTGCATCCAATAAGTTCAGTTATGTCATTGGATTAACATTTAGGTCATTTTCATTCTCCCTAGGCTTATTCTTGTCCAATTATGTTTTTAACCAATCTTGTGCATCCAATAAGTTCATTTGTTTCATTGGATTCACATTTAGGTCATTTTCGTCCTCCCTAGGCATATTCTTGTCCAATTAGGGTTTTTAACCAATCTTGTGCATCCAATAGGTGTGTTTATCTCATTGGATGATCAATTAGGTCACTTTGATCCTCCCTAGGAATATTCTTGTCCAATTAGGGTTTTTAACCAATCTTGTGCATCCAATAGGTGTGTTTGTGTCATTGGATGATCAATTAGGTCAATTTCGTCCTCCCTAGGCATATTCTTGTCCAATTAGGGTTTTTAACCAATCTTGTGCATCCAATAAGTTGAGTTGTGTCATTGGATTAACATTTAGGTCATTTTCGTCCTCCCTAGGCTTATTCTTGTCCAATTAGGGTTTTTAACCAATCTTGTGCATCCAATAGCTGTGTTTGTGTCATCGGATGATTAATTAGGTCATTTTCTTCCTCCCTAGGCTTATTCTTGTCCAATTAGGGTTTTTAACCAATCTTGTGCATCCAATAGGTGTGTTTGTGTCATTGGATGATCAATTAGGTCATTTTCGTCCTCCCTAGGCTTATTCTTGTCCAATTAGGGTTTTTAACCAATCTTGTGCATCCAATAAGTTGAGTTGTGTCATTGGATTAACATTAAGGTCATTTTCATTCTCCCTAGGCTTATTCTTGTCCAATTAGGGTTTTTAACCAATCTTGTGCATCCAATAGGTGTGTTTGTGTCATTGGATGATCAATTAGGTCATTTTCGTCCTCCCTAGGCTTATTCTTGTCCAATTAGGGTTTTTAACCAATCTTGTGCATCCAATAGGTGTGTTTGTGTCATTGGATGATCAATTAGGTCATTTTCGTCCTCCCTAGGCTTATTCTTGTCCAATTAGGGTTTTTAACCAATCTTGTGCATCCAATAGGTGTGTTTGTGTCATTGGATGATCAATTAGGTCATTTTTGTCCTCCCTAGGCTTATTCTTGTCCAATTAGGGTTTTTAACAAATCTTGTGCATCCAATAAGTTCATTTGTGTCATTGGATGATCAATTAGGTCATTTTCGTCCTCCCTAGGCATATTCTTCTACAACTAGGGTTTTTAACCAATCTTGTGCATCCAATAAGTTCATTTGTGTCATTGGATGATCAATTAGGTCATTTTCGTCCTCCCTAGGCATATTCTTGTCCAACTAGGATTTTTAACCAATCTTGTGCATTCAATAGGTGTGTTTGTGTCATTGGATGATCAATTAGGTCATTTTCGTCCTCCCTAGGCTTATTCTTGTCCAATTAGGGTTTTTAACCAATCTTGTGCATCCAATAGGTGTGTTTGTGTCATTGGATGATCAATTAGGTCATTTTCGTCCTCCCTAGGCTTATTCTTGTCCAATTAGGGTCTTTAACCAATCTTGTGCATCCAAAAAGTTTGTTTGTTTCATTGAATTAATATTTAGGTCATTTTCGTCCTCCCTAGGCATATTCTTGTCCAATTAGGGTTTTTAACCAATCTTGTGCATCCAATAGGTGTGTTTGTGTCATTGGATGATCAATTAGGTCATTTTCGTCCTCCCTAGGCATATTCTTGTCCAATTAGGGTTTTTAACCAATCTTGTGCATCCAATAGGTGTGTATGTGTCATTGGATGATCAATTAGGTTATTTTCGTCCTCCCTAGGCATATTCTTGTCCAATTAGGGTTTTTAACGAATCTTGTGCATCCAATAGGTGTGTTTGTGTCATTGGATGATCAATTAGGTCATTTTCGTCCTCCCTAGGCATATTCTTGTCCAATTAGGGTTTTTAACCAATCTTGAGCATCCAATAGGTGTGTTTGTGTCATTGGATGATCAATTAGGTCACTTTCGTCCTCCCTAGGCTTATTCTTGTCCAATTAGGTTTTTAACCGATCTTGTGCATCCAATAGGTGTATTTGTGTCATTGGATGATCAATTAGGTCATTTTCGTCCTCCCTAGGCATATTCTTGTCCAATTAGGGTTTTTAACCAATCTTGTGTACCAATAGGTGTGTTTGTGTCATTAGATGATCAATTAGGTCATTTTCGTCCTCCCTAGACTTATTCTTGTCCAATTAGGGTTTTTAACCAATGTTGTACATCTAATAAGTTCATTTGTGTCATTGGATTAACATTTAGGTCATTTTCGTCCTCCCTAGGCATATTCTTGTCCAATTAGGGTTTTTAACCCATCTTGTGCATCCAATAGGTGTGTTTGTGTCATTGGATGATCAATTAGGTCATTTTCGTCCTCCCTAGGCTTATTCTTGTCCAATTAGGGTTTTTAACCAATCTTGTGCATCCAATAGGTGTGTTTGTGTCATTGGATGATCAATTAGGTCATTTTCGTCCTCCCTAGGCATATTCTTGTCCAATTAGGGTTTTTAACCAATCTTGTGCATCCAATAGGTGTGTTTGTTGCAATGGATGATCAATTTGTTCATTTTCGTCCTCCCTAGGCTTATTCTTGTCCAATTAGGGTTTTTAACCAATCTTGTGCTTCCAATAGGTGTGTTTGTGTCATTGGATGATCAATTAGGTCATTTTCGTCCTCCCTAGGCTTATTCTTGTCCAATTAGGGTTTTTAACCAAACTAGTGCATCCAATAGGTGTGTTTGTGTCATTGGATGATCAATTAGGTCATTTTCGTACTCCCTAGGCTTATTCTTGTCCAAATAGGGTTTTTAACCAATCTTGTGCATCCAATAAGTTCATTTGTGTCATTGGATTAACATTTAAGTCATTTTCGTCCTCCCTAGGCATATTCTTGTCCAATTAGGGTTTTTAACCAATCTTGTGCATCCAATAGGTGTGTTTGTGTCATAGGATGATCAATTAGGTCATTTTCGTCCTCCCTAGGCTTATTCTTGTCCAATTAGGGTTTTTAACCAATCTTGTGCATCCAATAGGTGTGTTTGTGTCATTGGATGATCAATTAGGTCATTTTCGTCCTCCCTAGGCATATTCTTGTCCAATTAGGGTTTTTAACCAATCTTGTGCATCCAATAAGTTTGTTTGTTTCGTTGAATTAATATTTAGGTCATTTTCGTCCTCCCAAGGCTTATTCTTGTCCAATTAGGGTTTTTAACCAATCTTGTGCATCCAATAAGTTCATTTGTGTCATTGGATTAACATTTAAGTCATTTTCGTCCTCCCTAGGCATATTCTTGTCCAATTAGGGTTTTTAACCAATCTTGTGCATCCAATAGGTGTGTTTGTGTCATTGGATGATCAATTATGTCATTTTCGTCCTCCCTAGGCTTATTCTTGTCCAATTAGGGTTTTTAACCAATCTTGTGCATTCAATAGGTTTGTTTGTGTCATTGGATAATCAATTATGTCATTTTCGTCCTCCCTAGGCATATTCTTGTCCAATTAGGGTTTTTAACCAATCTTGTGCATCCAATAGGTGTGTTTGTGTCATTGGATGATCAATTAGGTCATTTTCGTCCTCCCTATGCTTATTCTTATCCAATTAGGGTTTTTAACCAATCTTGTGCATCCAATAAGTTGAGTTGTGTCATTGGATTAACATTTAGGTCATTTTCGTTCTCCCTAGGCTTATTCTTGTCCAATTTGTGTTTTTAACCAATCTTGTGCATCCAATAGGTGTGTTTGTGTCATTGGATGATCAATTAGGTCATTTTCGTCCTCCCTAGGCTTATTCTTGTCCAATTAGGGTTTTTAACCAATCTTGTGCATCCAATATGTGTGTTTGTGTCATTGGATGATCAATTAGGTCATTTTCGTCCTCCCTATGCATATCCTTGTCCAATTAGGGTTTTTAACCAATCTTGTCCATCCAATAGGTGTGTTTGTGTCATTGGATGATCAATTAGGTCATTTTCTTCCTCCCTAGGCATATTCTTGTCCAATTAGGGTTTTTAACCAATCTTGTGCATCCAATAGGTGTGTTTGTGTCATTGGATGATCAATTAGGTCATTTTCGTCCTCCCTAGGCATATTCTTGTCCAATTATGGTTTTTAACGAATCTTGTGCATCCAATAGGTGTGTTTGTGTCATTGGATGATCAATTAGGTCATTTTCGTCCTCCCTAGGCTTATTCTTGTCCAATTAGGGTTTTTAACCGATCTTGTGCATCCAATAGCTGTGTTTGTGTCATTGGATGATCAATTAGGTCATTTTCGTCCTCCCTAGGCATATTCTTGTCCAATTAAGGTTTTTAACCAATCTTGTGCATCCAATAGGTGTATTTGTGTCATTGGATGATCAATTAGGTCATTTTCGTCCTCCCTAGGCTTATTCTTGTCCAATTAGGGTTTTTAACCAATCTTGTGCATCCAATAAGTTGAGTTGTGTCATTGGATTAACATTTAGGTCATTTTCGTCCTCCCTAGGCTTAGTCTTGTCCAATTAGGGTTTTTAACCAATCTTGTGCATCCAATACATTCATTTGTGTCATTGGATTAACATTTAGGTCATTTTCGTCCTCCCTAGGCATATTCTTGTTCAATTAGAGTTTTAGACCAATCTTGTGCATCCAATAGGTGTGTTTGTGTCATGGGATGATCTATTAGGTCATTTTCGTCCTCCCTAGGCTTATTCTTGTCCAATTATGGTTTTTAACCAATCTTGTGCATCCAATAAGTTGAGTTGTGTCATTGGATTCACATTTAGGTCATTTTCGTTCTCCCTAGGCTTATTCTTGTCCAATTAGGGTTTTCAACCAATCTTGTGCATCCAATAGGTGTGTTTGTGTCATTGGATGATCAATTAGGTCATTTTCGTCCTCCCTAGGCTTATTCTTGTCCAATTAGGGTTTTTAACCAATCTTGTGCATCCAATAGGTGTGTTTGTGCCATTGCATGATCAATTAGGTCATTTTCGTCCTCCCTAGGCTTAGTCTTGTCCAATTAGGGTTTTTAACCAATCTTGTGCATCCAATAGGTGTGTTTGTGTCATTGTATGATCAATTTGGTCATTTTCGTCCTCCCTAGGCATATTCTTGTCCAATTAGGGTTTTTAACGAATCTTGTGCATCCAATAGGTGTGTTTGTGTCATTGGATGATCAATTAGGACATTTTCGTCCTCCCTAGGCATATTCTTGTCCAATTATGGTTTTTAACGAATCTTGTGCATCCAATAGGTGTGTTTGTGTCATTGGATGATCAATTAGGTCATTTTCGTCCTCCCTAAGCATATTCTTGTCCATATAGGGTTTTTAACCAATCTTGTGCATCCAATAGGTGTGTTTGTGTCATTGGATGATCAATTAGTTTATTTTCGTCCTCCCTAGGCTTATTCTTGTCCAATTAGGGTTTTTAACCTATCTTGTGCATCCAATAGGTGTGTTTGTGTCATTGGATGATCAATTAGGTCATTTTCATCCTCCCTAGGATTATTCTTGTCCAATTAGGGTTTTTAACCGATCTTGTGCATCCAATAGGTGTGTTTGTGTCATTGGATGATCAATTAGGTCATTTTCGTCCTCCCTATGCTTATTCTTATCCAATTAGGGTTTTTAACCAATCTTGTGCATCAAATAAGTTGAGTTGTGTCATTGGATTAACATTTAGGTCATTTTCGTTTTCCCTAGGCATATTCTTGTCCAATTAGGGTTTTTAACCAATCTTGTGCATCCAATAGGTGTGTTTGTGTCATTGGATGATCAATTAGGTCATTTTCGTCCTCCCTAGGCTTATTCTTGTCCAATTAGGGTTTTTAACCAATCTTGTGCATCCAATAGGTGTGTTTGTGTCATTGGATGATCAATTAGGTCATTTTCGTCCTCCCTAGGCATATTCTTGTCCAATTAGGGTTTTTAACCAATCTTGTGCATCCAATAGGTGTGTTTGTGTCATTGGATGATCAATTAGGTCACTTTGATCCTCCCTAGGCTCATTCTTGTCCAATTAGGGTTTTTAACCAATCTTGTGCATCCAATAGGTGTGTTTGTGTTATTGGATGATCAATTAGGTCATTTTCGTCCACCCTAGGCTTATTCTTGTCCAAATAGGGTTTTTAAACAATTTTGTGCATCCAATAGGTGTGTTTGTGTCATTGGATGATCAATTAGGTCATTTTCGTCCTCCCTAGGCTTATTCTTGTCCAATTAGGGTTTTTAACCAATCTTGTGCATCCAATAGGTGTGTTTGTGTCATTGGATGATCAATTAGGTCATTTTCGTCCTCCCTAGGCTTATTCTTGTCCAATTAGGGTTTTTAACCAATCTTGTGCATCTGATAAGTTTGTTTATGTCATTGAATTAATATTTAGGTCATTTTCGTCCTCCCTAGGCATATTCTTGTCCAATTAGGGTTTTTAACCAATCTTGTGCATCCAATAGGTGTGTTTGTGTCATTGGATGATCAATTAGGTCATTTTCGTCCTCCCTAGGCTCATTCTTGTCCAATTAGGGTTTTTAACCAATCTTGTGCATCCAATAAGTTCGTTAGTGTCATTGGATTAACATTTAGGTCATTTTCGTCCTCCCTAGGCATATTCTTGTCCAATTAGGGTTTTTAACCAATCTTGTGCATCCAATAGGTGTGTTTGTGTCATTGGATGATCAATTAGGTCATTTTCGTCCTCCCTAGGCTTATTCTTGTCCAATTAGGGTTTTTAACCAATCCTGTGCATCCAATAGGTGTGTTTGTGTCATTGGATGATCAATTAGGTCATTTTAGTCCTCCCTAGGCTTATTCTTGTCCAATTAGGGTTTTTAACCAATCTTGTGCATCCGATAAGTTTGTTTGTGTCATTGAATTAATATTTAGGTCATTTTCGTCCTCTCTAGGCATATTCTTGTCCAATTAGGGTTTTTAACCAATCTTGTGCATCCAATAGGTGTGTTTGTGTCATTGGATGATCAATTAGGTCATTTTCGTCCTCCCTAGGCTTTTTCTTGTCCAATTAGGGTTTTTAACCGATCTTGTGCATCCAATAAGTTCATTTGTGTCATTGGATTAACATTTAGGTCATTTTCGTCCTCCCTAGGCATATTCTTGTCCAATTAGAGTTTTAGACCAATCTTGTGCATCCAATAGGTGTGTTTGTGTCATTGGATGATCAATTAGGTTATTTTCGTCCTCCCTAGGCTTATTCTTGTCCAATTAGGGTTTTTAACTAATCTTGTGCATCCAATAAGTTCATTTGTGTCATTGGATGATCAATTAGGTCATTTTCGTCCTCCCTAGGAATATTCTTGTCCAATTAGGGTTTTTAACCAATCTTGTGCATCCAATAGGTGTGTTTGTGTCATTGGATGATCAATTAGGTCATTTTCGTCCTCCCTAGGCTTATTCTTGTCCAATTAGGGTTTTTAACCAATCTTGTGCATGCGATAAGTTTGTTTGTGTCATTGAATTAATATTTAGGTCATCTTCGTCCTACCTAGGCATATTCTTGTCCAATTAGGGTTTTTAACCAATCTTGTGCATCCAATAGGTGTGTTTGTGTCATTGGATGATCAATTAGGTCATTTTCGTCCTCCCTAGGCATATTCTTGTCCAATTAGGGTTTTTAACGAATCTTGTACATCCAATAGGTGTGTTTGTGTCATTGGATGATCAATTAGGTTATTTTCGTCCTCCCTAGGCTTATTCTTGTCCAATTAGGGTTTTTAACCAATCCTGGGCATCCAATAAGTTGAGTTGTGTCATTGGATTAACATTTAGGTCATTTTCGTCCTCCCTAGGCTTATTCTTGTCCAATTAGGGTTTTTAACCAATCTTGTGCATCCAATAGGTGTGTTTGTGTCATTGGATGATCAATTAGGTCATTTTCGTCCTCCCTAGGCTTATTCTTGTCCAATTAGGGTTTTTAACCGATCTTGTGCATCCAATAGGTGTGTTTGTGTCATTGGATGATCAATTAGGTCATTTTCGTCCTCCCTTTGCATATTCTTGTCCAATTAGGGTTTTTAACCAATCTTGTGCATCCAATAGGCGTGTTTGTGTCATTGGATGATCAATTAGGTCATTTTCGTCCTCCATAGGCTTATTCTTGTCCAATTAGGGTTTTTAACCAATCTTGTGCATCCAATAGGTGTGTTTGTGCCATTCGATGATCAATTATGTCGTTTTTGTCCTCCCTAGGCTTATTCTTGTCCAATTAGGGTTTTTAACCAATCTTGTGCATCCAATAGGTGTGTTTGTGTCATTGGATGATCAATTAGGTCATTTTCGTCCTCCCTAGGCTTATTCTTGTCCAATTAGGGTTTTTAACCAATCTTGTGCATCCAATAGGTGTGTTTGTGTCATTGGATGATCAATTAGGTCATTTTCGTCCTCCCTAGGCTTATTCTTGTCCAATTAGGGTTTTTAACCAATCTTGTGCATCCAATAGGTGTGTTTGTGTCATTGGATGATCAATTAGGTCATTTTCATCATCCCAAGGCTTATTCTTGTCCAATTAGGGTTTTTAACCAATCTTGTGCATCCAATAACTTTGTTTGTGTCATTGAATTAATATTTAGGTCATTTTCGTCCTCCTTAGGCATATTCTTGTCGAATTAGGGTTTTTAACCAATCTTGTGAATCCAATCGGTGTGTTTCTGTCATTGGATGATCAATTAGGTCATTTTCGTCCTCCCTAGGCTTATTCTTGTCCAATTAGGGTTTTTAACCAATCTTGTGCATCCAATAGGTGTGTTTGTGTCATTGGATGATCAATTAGGTCATTTTCGTCCTCCCTAGGCTTATTCTTGTCCAATTAGGGTTTTTAACCAATCTTGTGCATCCAATAGGTGTGTTTGTGTCATTGGATGATCAATTAGGTCATTTTCGTCCTCCCTAGGCTTATTCTTGTCCAATTAGGGTTTTTAACCAATCTTGTGCATCCAATAGGTGTGTTTGTGTCATTGGATGATCAATTAGGTCATTTTCGTCCTTTCTATGCTTATTTTTGTCCAATTAGGGTTTTTAAGCAATCTTGTGCATCCAATAAGTTCATTTGTGTCATTGGATGATCAATTAGGTCATTTTCGTCCTCCCTAGGCATATTCTTGTCCAACTAGGGTTTCTAACCAATCTTGTGCTTCCAATAGATGTGTTTGTGTCATTGGATGATCAATTAGGTCATTTTCGTCCTCCCTAGGCTTATTCTTGTCCAATTAGGGTTTTTAACCAATCTTGTGCATCCAATAGGTGTGTTTGTGTCATTGGATGATCAATTAGGTCATTTTCGTCCTCCCTAGGCTTATTCTTGTCCAATTAGGGTTTTTAACCAATCTTGTGCATCCAATAGGTGTGTTTGTGTCATTGGATGATCAATTAGGTCATTTTCGTCCTCCCTAGGCTTATTCTTGTCCAATTAGGGTTTTTAACCAATCTTGTGCATCCAATAGGTGTGTTTGTATCATTGGGTGATCAATTAGGTCATTTTTGTCCTCCCTAGGCTTATTCTTGTCCAATTAGGGTTTTTAACCAATCTTGTGCATCCAATAGGTGTGTTTGTGTCATTGGATGATCAATTAGGTCATTTTCGTCCTCCCTAGGCTTATTCTTGTCCAATTAGGGGTTTTAACCAATCTTGTGTATCCAATAGGTGTGTTTGTGTCATTGGATGATCAATTAGGTCATTTTCGTCCTCCCTAGGCATATTCTTGTCCAATTAGGGTTTTTAACCAATCTTGTGCATCCAATAGGTGTGTTTGTGTCATTGGATGATCAATTACGTCATTTTCGTCCTCCCTAGGCATATTCTTGTCCAATAAGGGTTTTTAACCAAGCTTGTGCATCCAATAGGTGTGTTTGTGTCATTGGATTATCAATTAGGTCATTTTCGTCCTCCCTAGGCTTATTCTTGTCCAATTAGGGTTTTTAACCAATCTTGTGCATCCAATAGGTGTGTTTGTGTCATTGGATGATCAATTAGGTCATTTTCGTCCTCCCTAGGCTTATTCTTGTCCAATTAGGGTTTTTAACCAAACTAGTGCATCCAATAGGTGTGTTTGTGTCAATGGATGATCAATTAGGTCATTTTCGTCCTCCCTAGGCTTATTCTTGTCCAATTAGGGTTTTTAACCAATCTTGTGCATCCAATAGGTGTGTTTGTGTCATTGGATTATCAATTAGGTCATTTTCGTCCTCCCTAGGCTTATTCTTGTCCAATTAGGGTTTTTAACCAATCTTGTGCATCAAATAAGATTGTTTGTGTCATTGAATTAATATTTAGGTCATTTTCGTCCTCCCTAGGCATATTCTTGTCTAACTAGGGTTTTTAACCAATCTTGTGCATCCAATAGGTGTGTTTGTGTCATTGGATGATCAATTAGGTCATTTTCGTCCTCCCTAGGCTTATTCTTGTACAATTAGGGTTTTTAACCAATCTTGTGCGTCCAATAGGTGTGTTTGTGTCATTGGATTATCAATTAGGTCATTTTCGTCCTCCCTAGGCTTATTCTTGTCCAATTAGGGTTTTTAACCAATCTTGTGCATCCAATAGGTGTGTTTGTGTCATTGGATGATCAATTAGGTCATTTTCGTCCTCCCTAGGCTTATTCTTGTCCAATTAGGGTTTTTAACCAATCTTGTGCATCCCATAAGTTGAGTTGTTTCATTGAATTAACATTTAGGTCATTTTCGTCCTCCCTATGCTTATTCTTCTCCAATTAAGGTTTTTAACAAATCTTGTGCGTCCAATAAGTTCATTTGTGTCATTCGATTAACATTTAGGTCATTTTCGACGTCCTCCCTAGGCATATTCTTGCCCAATTAGGGTTTTTAACCAATCTTGTGTATCCAATAGGTGTGTTTGTGTCATTGGATGATCAATTAGGTCATTTTCGTCCTCCCTAGGCTTATTCTTGTCCAATTAGGGTTTTTAACCAATCTTGTGCATCCAATAGGTGTGTTTGTGTCATTGGATGATCAATTAGGTCATTTTCGTCCTCCCTAGGCTTATTCTTGTCCAATTAGGGTTTTTAACCAATCTTGTGCATCCAATAAGTTGAGTTGTGTCATTGGATTAACATTAAGGTCATTTTCATTCTCCCTAGGCTTATTCTTGTCCAATTAGGGTTTTTAACCAATCTTGTGCATCCAATAGGTGTGTTTGTGTCATTGGATGATCAATTAGGTCATTTTCGTCCTCCCTAGGCTTATTCTTGTCCAATTAGGGTTTTTAACCAATCTTGTGCATCCAATAGGTGTGTTTGTGTCATTGGATGATCAATTAGGTCATTTTCGTCCTCCCTAGGCTTATTCTTGTCCAATTAGGGTTTTTAACCAATCTTGTGCATCCAATAGGTGTGTTTGTGTCATTGGATGATCAATTAGGTCATTTTTCGTCCTCCCTAAGCTTATTCTTGTCCAATTAGGGTTTTTAACCAATCTTATGCATCCAATAGGTGTGTTTGTGTCATTGGATGATCAATTAGGTCATTTTCGTCCTCCCTAGGCTTATTCTTGTCCAATTAGGGTTTTTAACCAATCTTGTGCATCCAATAGGTGTGTTTGTGTCATTGGATGATCAATTAGGTCATTTTCGTCCTCCCTAGGCTTATTCTTGTCCAATTAGGGTTTTTAACCAATCTTGTGCATCCAATAGGTGTGTTTGTGTCATTGGATGATCAATTAGGTCATATTCGTCCTCCCTAAGCATATTCTTGTCCAATTAGGGTTTTTAACCAATCTTGTGCATCCAATAAGTTCATTTGTGTCATTGGATGATCAATTAGGTCATTTTCGTCCTCCCTAGGCATATTCTTGTCCAACTAGGGTTTTAAACCAATCTTGTGAATCCAATAGGTGTGTTTGTGTCATTGGATGATCAATTAGGTCATATTCGTCCTCCCTAGTCTTATTCTTGTCCAATTAGGGTTTTTAACCAATCTTGTGTATCCAATAGGTGTGTTTGTGTCATTGGATGATCAATTAGGTCATTTTCGTCCTCCCTAGGCTTATTCTTGTCCAATTAGGGTTTTTAACCAATCTTGTGCATCCAATAGGTGTGTTTGTGTCATTGGATGATCAATTAGGTCATTTTCGTCCTCCCTAGGCTTATTCTTGTCCAATTAGGGTTTTTAACCAATCTTGTGCATCCAATAAGTTTGTTTGTGTCATTGAATTAATATTTAAGTCATTTTCGTCCTCCCTAGGCATATTCTTGTCCAATTAGGGTTTTTAACCAATCTTATGCATTCAATAGGTGTGTTTGTGTCATTGGATGATCAATTAGGTCATTTTCGTCCTCCCTAGGCATATTCTTGTCCAATTAGGGTTTTTAACCAATCTTGTGCATCCAATAGGTGTGTTTGTGTCATTGGATGATCAATTAGGTCATTTTCGTCCTCCCTAGGGTTATTCTTGTCCAATTAGGGTTTTTAACCAATCTTGTGCATCCAATAAGTTGAGTTGTGTCATTGGATTAATATTTAGGTCATTTTCATTCTCCCTAGGCTTATTTTTGTCGAATTAGGTTTTTAACCAATCTTGTGCATCCAATAAGTTCATTTGTGTCATTGGATTAACATTTAGGTCATTTTCGTCCTCCCTAGGCATATTCTTGTCCAATTAGGGTTTTTAACCAATCTTGTGCATCCAATAGGTGTGTTTGTGTCATTGGATGATCAATTAGGTCATTTTCGTCCTCCCTAGGCTTATTCTTGTCCAATTAGGGTTTTTAACCAATCTTGTGCATCCAATAGGTGTGTTTGTGTCATTGGATGATCAATTAGGTCATTTTCGTCCTCCCTAGGCTTATTCTTGTCCAATTAGGGTTTTTAACCAATCTTGTGCATCCAAAATTTGTTTGTGTCATTGAATTAATATTTAGGTCATTTTCGTCCTCCCTAGGCATATTCTTGTCCAATTAGGGTTTTTAACCAATCTTGTGCATCCAATAGGTGTGTTTGTGTCATTGGATGATCAATTAGGTCATTTTCGTCCTCCCTAGGCTTATTCTTGTCCAATTATGGTTTTTAACCAATCTTGTGCATCCAATAGGTGTGTTTGTGACATTGGATGATCAATTAGGTCATTTTCGTCCTCCCTAGGCATATTCTTGTCCAATTAGGGTTTTTAACCAATCTTGTGCATCCAATAGGTGTGTTTGTGTCATTGGATGATCAATTAGGTCATTTTCGTCCTCCCTAGGCTTATTCTTGTCCAATTAGGGTTTTTAACCAATCTTGTGCATCCAATAGGTGTGTTTGTGTCATTGGATGATCAATTAGGTAATTTTCGTCCTCCCTAGGCTTATTCTTGCCCAATTAGGGTTTTTAACCAATCTTGTGCATCCAATAAGTTGAGTTGTGTCATTGGATTAACATTTAGGTCATTTTCGTCCTCCCTAGGCTTATTCTTGTCCAATTAAGGTTTTTAACAAATCTTGTGCATCCAATAAGTTCATTTGTGTCATTGGATTAACATTTAGGTCATTTTCGTCCTCCCTAGGCATATTCTTGTCCAATTAGAGTTTTAGACCAATCTTGTGCATCCAATAGGTGTGTTTGTGTCATTGGATGATAAATTAGGTTATTTTCGTCCTCCCTAGCCTTATTCTTGTCCAATTAGGGTTTTTAACTAATCTTGTGCATCCAATAAGTTTGTTTGTGTCATTGAATTAATATTTAGGTCATTTTCGTCCTCCCTAGGCATATTCTTGTCCAATTAGGGTTTTTAACCAATCTTGTGCATCCAATAGGTGTGTTTGTGTCATTGGATGATCAATTAGGTCATTTTCGTCCTCCCTAGGCCTATTCTTGTCCAATTAGGGTTTTTAACCAATCTTGTGCATCCAATAGGTGTGTTGTGTCATTGGATGATCAATTAGGTCATTTTCGTCCTCCCTAGGCATATTCTTGTCCAATTAGGGTTTTTAACCAATCTTGTGCATCCAATAACTTTGTTTGTGTCATTAAATTAATATTTAGGTCATTTTTGTCCTCCCTAGGCATATTCTTGTCCAATTAGGGTTTTTAACCAATCTTGTGCATCCAATAAGTTGAGTTGTGTCATTGGATTAACATTTAGGTCGTTTTCGTCCTCCCTAGGCTTGTTCTTGTCCAATTAGGGTTTTTAACCAATCTTGTGCTTCCAATAAGTTCATTTGTGTCATTGGATTAACATTTAGGTTATTTTCGTCCTCCCTAGGCATATTCTTGTCCAATTAGGGTATTTAACCAATCTTGTGCATCCAATAGGTGTGTTTGTGTCATTGGATGATCAATTAGGTTATTTTCGTCCTCCCTAGGCTTATTCTTGTCCAATTAGGGTTTTTAACCAATCTTGTGCATCCAATAGGTGTGTTTGTGTCATTGGATGACCAATTAGGTCATTTTCGTCCTCCCTAGGCATATTCTTGTCCAATTAGGGTTTTTAACCAATCTTGTGCTTCCAATAGGTGTGTTCGTGGTAATAGATGATCAATTAGGTCATTTTCGTCCTCCCTAGGCTTATATTGTCCAATTAGGGTTTTTAACCAATCTTGTGCATCCAATAGGTGTGTTTGTGTCATTGGATGATCAATTAGGTCATCTTCGTCCTCCCTAGGCTTATTCTTGTCCAATTAGGGTTTTTAACTAATCTTGTGCATCAAATAAGTTCATTTGTGTCATTGGATGATGAATTAGGTCATTTTCATCCCCCCTTGGCTTATTCTTGTCCAATTAGGGTTTTTAACCGATCTTGTGCATCCAATAGGTGTGTTTGTGTCATTGGATGATCAATTAGGTCATTTTCGTCCTCCCTAGGCATATTCTTGTCCAATTAGGGTTTTTAACCAATCTTGTGCATCCAATAGGTGTGTTTGTGTCATTGGATGATCAATTAGGTTATTTTCGTCCCCCCTAGGCTTATTCTTGTCCAATTAGGGTTTTTAACTAATCTTGTGCATCCAACAAGTTCATTTGTGTCATTGGATGATCAATTAGGTCATTTTCGTCCTCCCTAGGCATATTCCTGTCCAATTAGGGTTTTTAACCAATCTTGTGCATCCAATAACTTCATTTGTGTCATTGGATTAACATTTAGGTCATTTTCGTCCTCCCTAGGCATATTCTTGTCCAATTAGAGTTTTAGACCAATCTTGTGCATCCAATAGGTGTGTTTGTGTCATTGGATGATCAAATAGGTTATTTTCGTCCTCCCTAGGCTTATTCTTGTCCAATTAGGCTTTTTAACTAATCTTTTGCATCCAATAAGTTCATTTGTGTCATTGGATGATCAATTAGGTCATTTTCGTCCTCCCAAGGCATATTCTTCTCCAATTAGGGTTTTTAACCAATCTTATGCATCCAATAGGTGTGTTTGTGTCATTGGATGATCAATTAGGTCATTTTCGTCCTCCCTAGGCTTATTCTTGTCCAATTAGGGTTTTTAACCAATCTTGTGCATCCGATAAGTTTGTTTGTGTCATTAAATTAATATTTAGGTCATTTTCTTCCTCCCTAGGCATATTCTTGTCCAATTAGGGTTTTTAACCAATCTTGTGCAGCCAATAGGTGTGTTTGTGTCATTGGATGATCAATTAGGTCATTTTCGTCCTCCCTAGGCATATTCTTGTCCAATTAGGGTTTTTAACCAATCTTGTGCATCCAATAAGTTGAGTTGTGTCATTGGATTAACATTTAGGTCATTTTCGTCCTCCCTAGGCTTATTCTTGTCCAATTAGGGTTTTTAACCAATCTTGTGCATCCAATAAGTTGAGTTGTGTCATTGGATTAACATTTAGGTCATTTTCGTCCTCCCTAGGCTTATTCTTGTCCAATTAGGGTTTTTAACCAATCTTGTGCATCCAATAGGTGTGTTTGTGTCATTGGACGATAAATTAGGTCATTTTCGTCCTCCATAGGCTTATTCTTGTCCAATTAGGGTTTTTAACCAATCTTGTGCATCCAATAGGCGTGTTTTTGTCATTGGATGATCAATTAGGTCATTTTCGTCCTCCCTAGGCTTTTTCTTGTCCAATTAGGGTTTTTAACCAATCTTGTGCATCCAATAAGTTGAGTTGTGTCATTGGATTAACATTTAGGTCATTTTCGTCCTCCCTAGGCTTATTCTTGTCCAATTAGGGTTTTTAACCAATCTTGTGCATCCAATAGGTGTGTTTGTGTCATTGGATGATCAATTAGGTCATTTTCGTCCTCCCTAGGCATATTCTTGTCCAATTAGGGTTTTTAACCAATCTTGTGCATCCAATAGGTGTGTTTGTGTCATTGGATTATCAATTAGGTCATTTTCGTCCACCCTTGGCTTATTCTTGTCCAATAAGGGTTTTAACCGATCTTGTGCATCCAATAGGTGTGTTTGTGTCATTAGATGATCAATTAGGTCATTTTCGTCCTCCCTAGGCTTATTCTTGTCCAATTAAGGTTTTTAACCAATCTTGTGCGTCCAATAAGTTGAGTTGTGTCATTGGATTAACAATTAGGTCATTTTCGTCCTCCCTAGTCTTATTCTTGTCCAATTAGGGTTTTTAACCAATCTTGTGCATCCAATAGGTGTGTTTGTGTCATTGGATGATCGATTAGGTCATTTTCGTCCTCCCTAGGCTTATTCTTGTCCAATTAGGGTTTTTAACCAATCTTGTGCATCCAATAAGTTGAGTTGTGTCATTGGATTAACATTTAGGTCATATTCGTCCTCCCTAGGCTTATTCTTGTCCAATTAGGGTTTTTAACCAATCTTGTGCATCCAATAAGCTCATTTGTGTCATTGGATTAACATTCAGGTCATTTTCGTCCTTCCTAGGCATATTCTTGTCCAATTAGGGTTTTTAACCAATCTTGTGCTTCCAATAGGTGTGTTTGTGTCATTGGATGATCAATTAGGTCATTTTCGTCCTCCCTAGGCTTATTCTTGTCCAATTAGGGTTTTTAACCAATCTTGTGCATCCAATAGGTGTGTTTGTGTCATTGGATGATCAATTAGGTCATTTCATCCTCCCTAGGCATATTCTTGTCCAATTAGGGTTTTTAACCGATCGTGTGCATCCAATAGGTGTGTTTGTGTAATTGGATGATCAATTAGGTCATTTTCATCCTCCCTAGGATTATTCTTGTCCAATTAGGGTTTTTAACCAATCTTGTGCATCCAATAAGTTTGTTTGTGTCATTGAATTAATATTTAGGTCATTTTCGTAGTCCCTAGGCATATTCTTGTCCAATTAGGGTTTTTAACCAATCTTGTGCATCCAATAGGTGTGTTTGTGTCATTGGATGATCAATTAGGTCATTTTCGTCCTCCCTAGGCATATTCTTGTCCAATTAGGGTTTTTAACCAATCTTGTGCATCCAATAGGTGTGTTTGTGTCATTGGATGATCAATTAGGTCATTTTCGTCCTCCCTAGGAATATATTTGTCCAATTAGGGTTTTTAACCAATCTTGTGCATCCAATAGGTGTGTTTGTGTCATTGGATGATCAATTAGGTCATTTTCGTCCTCCCTAGGCATATTCTTGTCCAATTAGGGTTTTTAACCAATCTTGTGCATCCAATAGGTGTGTTTGTGTCATTGGATGATCAATTAGGTCATGTTCGTCCTCCCTTGGCTTATTCTTGTCCAATTAGGGTTTTTAACCAATCTTGTGCATCCAATAGGTGTGTTTGTGTCATTGGATGATCAATTAGGTCATTTTCGTCCTCCCTAGGCTTATTCTTGTCCAATTAGGGTTTTTAACCAATCTTGTGCTTTCAATAGGTGTGTTTGTGTCATTGGATGATCAATTAGGTCATTTTCGTCCTCCCTAGGCTTATTCTTGTCCAATTAGGGTTTTTAACCAATCTTGTGCATCCAATAAGTTCATTTGTGTCATTGGATTAACATAATGTCATTTTCGTCATCCCTAGGCATATTCTTGTCCAATTAGGGTTTTTAACCAATCTTGTGCATCCAATAGGTGTGTTTGTGTCATTGGATGATCAATTAGGTCATTTTCGTCCTCCCTAGGCATATTCTTGTCCAATTAGGGTTTTTAACCAATCTTGTGCATCCAATAGGTGTGTTTGTGTCATTGGATGATCAATTAGGTCATTTTCGTCCTCCCTAGGCTTATTCTTGTCCAATTAGGGTTTTTAACCAATCTTGTGCATCCAATAGGTGTGTTTGTGTCATTGGATGATCAATTAGGTCATTTTTGTCCTTCCTAGGCTTATTCTTGTCTAATTAGGGTTTTTAACCAATCTTGTGCATCCAATAGGTGTGTTTGTGTCATTGGATGATCAATTAGGTCATTTTCGTCCTCCCTATGCTTATTCTTGTCCAATTAGGGTTTTTAACCAATCTTGTGCATCCAATAAGTTGAGTTGTGTCATTGGATTAACATTTAGGTCATTTTCGTCCTCCCTAGGCTTATTCTTGTCCAATTAGGGTTTTTAACCAATCTTGTGCGTCCAATAGGTGTGTTTGTGTCATTGGATGATCAATTACGTCATTTTCGTCCTCCCTAGGCTTATTCTTGTCCAATTAGGGTTTTTAACCAATCTTGTGCATCCAATAGGTGTGTTTGTGTCTTTGGATGATCAATTAGGTCATTTTCGTCCTCCGTAGGCTTATTTTTGTCCAATTAGGGGTTTTAACCAATCTTGTGCATCCGATAAGTTTGTTTGTGTCATTAAATTAATATTTAGGTCATTTTCGTCCTCCCTAAGCATATTCTTGTCCAGTTAGGGTTTTTAACCAATCTTGTGCATCCAATAGGTGTGTTTGTGTCATTGGATGATCAATTAGGTCATTTTCGTCCTCCCTAGGCATATTCTTGTCCAATTAGGGTTTTTAACCAATCTTGTGCATCCAATAGGTGTGTTTGTGTCATTGGATGATCAATTAGGTCATTTACGTCCTCCCTAGGCATATTCTTGTCTAATTAGGGTTTTTAACCAATCTTGTGCATCCAATAGGTGTGTTTGTGTCATTGGATGATCAATTAGGTCATTTTCGTCCTCCCTAGGCATATTCTTGTCCAATTAGGGTTTTTAACCAATCTTGTGCATCCAATAGGTGTGTTTGTGTCATTGGATGATCAATTAGGTCATTTACGTCCTCCCTAGGCTTATTCTTGTCCAATTAGGGTTTTTAACCAATCTTGTGCATCCAATAACTTTGTTTGTGTCATTGAATTAATATTTAGGTCATTTTCGTCATCGCTAGGCATATTCTTGTCCAATTAGGGTTTTTAACCAATCTTGTGCATCCAATAGGTGTGTTTGTGTCATTGGATGATCAATTAGGTCATTTTCGTCCTCCCTAGGCTTATTCTTGTCCAATTAGGGTTTTTAACCAATCTTGTGCATCCAATAGGTGTGTTTGTGTCATTGGATGATCAATTAGGTCATTTTCGTCCTCCCTAGGCTTATTCTTGTCCAATTAGGGTTTTTAACCAATCTTGTGCATCCAATAAGTTCATTTGTGTCATTGGATGATCAATTAGGTCATTTTCGTCCTCCCTAGGCTTATTCTTGTCCAATTAGGGTATTTAACCAATCTTGTGCATCCAATAACTTTGTTTGTGTCATTGAATTAATATTTAGGTCATTTTCGTCCTCCCTAGGCATATTCTTGTCCAATTAGGGTTTTTAACCAATCTTGTGCATCCAATAGGTGTGTTTGTGTCATTGGATGATCAATTAGGTCATTTTCGTCCTCCCTAGGCATATTCTTGTCCAATTAGGGTTTTTAACCAATCTTGTGCATCCAATAGGTGTGTTTGTGTCATTGGATGATCAATTAGGTCATTTTCGTCCTCCCTATGCATATTCTTGTCCAATTAGGGTTTTTAACCAATCTTGTGCATCCAATAGGTGTGTTTGAGTCATTGGATGATCAATTAGGTCATTTTCGTCCTCCCTAGGCTTATTCTTGTCAAATTAAGGTTTTTAACCAATCTTGTGCCTCCAATAAGTTGAGTTGTGTCATTGGATTAACAATTAGGTCATTT
>JBBPBR010001055.1:14678-63125 GCA_037974775.1 Cicer pinnatifidum
GGTTTTTAACCAATCTTTTGCATCCAATAAGTTGAGTTGTATCATTGCATTAACATTTAGGTCATTTTCGTCCTCCCTAGGCTTATTCTTGTCCAATTAGGAGTTTTAACCAATCTTGTGCATCCAATAAGTTTGTTTGTGTCATTGAATTAATATTTAGGTCATTTTCGTCCTCCCTAGGCATATTCTTGTCCAATTACAGTTTTTAACCAATCTTGTGCATCCAATAAGTTCATTTGTGTCATTGGATTAACTTTTATGTCATTTTCGTCCTCCCTAGGCTTATTCTTGTCCAATTAGGAGTTTTAACCAATCTTGTGCATCCAATAAGTTTGTTTGTGTCATTGAATTAATATTTAGGTCATTTTCGTCCTCCCTAGGCATATTCTTGTCCAATTAGGGTTTTTAACAAATTTTGTGCATCCAATAGGTGTGTTTGTGTCATTGAATGATCAATTAGTTTATTTTCGTCCTCCCTAGGCTTATTCTTGTCCAATTAGGGTTTTTAACCAATCTTTTGCATCCAATAAGTTGAGTTGTGTCATTGGATTAACGTTTAGGTCATTTTCGTCCTCCCTAGGCATATTCTTGTCCAATTAGGGTTTTTAACCAATCTTGTGCATCCAATAGGTGTGTTTGTGTCATTGGATGATCAATTAGGTTATTTTCGTCCTCCTTAGGCTTATTCTTGTCCAATTAGGGTTTTAGACCAATCTTTTGCATCCAATAAGTTGAGTTGTATCATTGGATTAACATTTAGGTCATTTTCGTCCTCCCTAGGCTTATTCTTGTCCAATTAGGAGTTTTAACCAATCTTGTGCATCCAATAAGTTTGTTTGTGTCATTGAATTAATATTTAGGTCATTTTCGTCCTCCCTAAGCATATTCTTGTCCAATTACGGTTTTTAACCAATCTTGTGCATCCAATAAGTTCATTTGTGTCATTGGATTAACTTTTAGGTCATTTTCGATCTCCCTAGGCTTATTCTTGTCCAATTAGGAGTTTTAACCAATCTTGTGCATCCAATAAGTTTGTTTGTGTCATTGAATTAATATTTAGGTCATTTTCGTCCTCCCTAGGCATATTCTTGTCCAATTAGGGTTTTTAACCAATCTTGTGCATCGAATAGGTGTGTTTGTGTCATTGGATGATCAATTAGGTCATTTTCGTCCTCCCTAGGCTTATTCTTGTCCAATTAAGGTTTTTAACCAATCTTGTGCATCCAATAACTTTGTTTGTGTCATTGAATTAATATTTAGGTCATTTTCGTCATCCCTAGGCATATTCTTGTCCAATTAGGAGTTTTAACCAATCTTGTGCATTCAATAGGTGTGTTTGTGTCATTGGATGATCAATTAGGTCATTTTGGTCCTCCCTAGGCTTATTCTTCTCCAATTAGGGTTTTTAACCAATCTTGTGCATCCAATAAGTTCATTTGTGTCATTGGATGATCAATTAGGTTATTTTCGTCCTCCCTAGGCTTATTCTTGTCCAATTAGGGTTTTTAACCAATCTTGTGCATCCAATAGGTGTGTTTGTGTCATTGGATGATCAATTAGGTCATTTTGGTCCTCCCTTGGCTTATTCTTGTCCAATTAGGGTTTTTATCCAATCTTGTGCATCCAATAAGTTCATTTGTGTCATTGGATGATCAATTAGGTCATTTTCGTCCTCCCTAGGCTTATTCTTGTCCAATTAGGGTTTTTAACCAATCTTGTGCATCCAATAACTTTGTTTGTGTCATTGAATTAATATTTAGGTCATTTTCCTCCTCCCTAGGCATATTCTTGTCCAATTAGGGTTTTTAACCAATCTTGTGCATCCAATAGGTGTGTTTGTGTCATTGGATGATCAATTAGGTCATTTTCGTTCTCCCTAGGCTTATTCTTGTCCAATTAGGGTTTTTAACCAATCTTGTGCATCCAATAAGTTTGTTTATGTCATTGAATTAATATTTCGGTCATTTTCGTCCTCCCTAGGTATATTCTTGTCCAATTAGGGTTTTTAAACAATCTTGTGCATCCAATAGGTGTGTTTGGGTCATTAGATGATCAATTAGGTCATTTTCGTCCTCCCTAGGCATATTCTTGTCCAATTAGGGTTTTTAACCAATCTTGTGCATCCAATAGGTGTGTTTGTGTCATTGGATGATCAATTAGGTCATTTTCGTCCTCTGTAGACTTATTCTTGTCCAATTAGGGTTTTAAACCAATCTTGTGCATCCAATAAGTTTGTTTGTGTCATTGAATTAATATTTAGGTCATTTTCGTCCTCCCTAGGCATATTCTTGTCCAATTAGGGTTTTTAACCAATCTTGTGCATCCAATAGGTGTGTTTGTGTCATTGGATGATCAATTAGGTCATTTTCGTCCTCCCTAGGCTTATTCTTGTCCAATTAGGGTTTTTAACCAATGTTGTACATCTAATAAGTTCATTTGTGTCATTGGATTAACATTTAGGTCATTTTTGTCCTCCCTAGGCATATTCTTGTCCAATTAGGGTTTTTAACCAATCTTGTGCATCCAATAGGTGTGTTTGTGTCATTGGATGATCAATTAGGTTATTTTCGTCCTCCCTAGGCTTATTCTTGTCCAATTAGGGTTTTTAACCAATCTTTTGCATCCAATAAGTTTAGTTGTATCATTGCATTAACATTTAGGTCATTTTCGTCCTCCCTAGGCTTATTCTTGTCCAATTAGGAGTTTTAACCAATCTTGTGCATCCAATAAGTTTGTTTGTGTCATTGAATTAATATTTAGGTCATTTTCGTCCTCCCTAGGCATATTCTTGTCCAATTACGGTTTTTAACCAATCTTGTGCATCCAATAAGTTCATTTGTGTCATTGGATTAACTTTTATGTCATTTTCGTCCTCCCTAGGCTTATTCTTGTCCAATTAGGAGTTTTAACCAATCATGTGCATCCAATAAGTTTGTTTGTGTCATTGAATTAATAATTAGGTCATTTTCGTCCTCCCTAGGCATATTCTTGTCCAATTAGGGTTTTTAACCAATCTTGTGCATCCAATAGGTGTGTTTGTGTCATTGGATGATCAATTAGGTTATTTTCGTCCTCCCTAGGCTTATTCTTGTCCAATTAGGATTTTTAACCAATCTTTTGCATCCAATAAGTTGAGTTGTGTCATTGGATTAACATTTAGGTCATTTTCGTCCTCCCTAGGCATATTCTTGTCTAATTAGGGTTTTTAACCAATCTTGTGCATCCAATAGGTGTGTTTGTGTCATTGGATGATCAATTAGGTTATTTTCGTCCTCCTTAGGATTATTCTTGTCCAATTAGGGTTTTTAACCAATATTGTGCATCCAATAGGTGTGTTTGTGTCATTGGATGATCAATTAGGTCATTTTCGTCCTCCCTAGGCTTATTCTTGTCCAATTAGGGTTTTTAACCAATCTTGTGCATCCAATAAGTTTGTTTATGTCATTTAATTAATATTTAGGTCATTTTCGTTCTCCGTAGGCATATTCTTGTCCAATTAGGGTTTTTAACCAATCTTGTGCATCCAATAGGTGTGTTTGTGTCATTGGATGATCAATTAGGTCATTTTCGTCCTCCCTAGGCATATTCTTGTCCAATTAGGGTTTTTAACCAATTTTGTGCATCCAATAAGTTTGTTTATGTCATTGAATTAATATTTAGGTCATTTTAGTCCTCCCTAGGCATATTCTTGTCCAATTAGGGTTTTTAACCAATCTTGTGCATCCAATAGGTGTGTTTGTGTCATTGGATGATCAATTAGGTCATTTTCGTCCTCCCTAGGCTTATTCTTGTCCAATTAGTGTTTTTAACCAATCTTGTGAATCCAATGAGTTCATTTGTGTCATTGGATGATCAATTAGGTCATTTTCGTCCTCCCTAGGCTTATTCTTGTCCAATTAGGGTTTTTAACCAATCTTGTGCATCCAATAGGTGTGTTTGTGTCATTGGATGATCAATTAGGTCATTTTCGTCCTCCCTAGGCATATTCTTGTCCATCTTGGGTTTTAAACCAATCTTGTGCATCCAATAGGTGTGTTTGTGTCATTAGATGATCAATTAGGTCATTTTTGTCCTCCCTAGGCTTATTCTTGTCCAATTAGGGTTTTTAAACAATCTTGTGCATCCAATAGGTGTGTTTGTGTCATTGGATGATCAATTAGGTCATTTTCGTCCTCCCTAGGCTTATTCTTGTCCAATTAGGGTTTTTAATCAATCTTGTGCATCCAATAGGTGTGTTTGTGTCATTGGATGATCAATTAGGTCATTTTCGTCCTCCCTAGGCTTTTTCTTGTCCAATTAGGGTTTTTAATCAATCTTGTGCATCCAATAAGTTCATTTGTGTTATTGGATTTACATTTAGGTCATATTCGTCCTCCCTAGGCATATTCTTGTCCAATTAGGGTTTTTAACCAATCTTGTGCATCCAATAGGTGTGTTTGTGTCATTGGATGATCAATTAGGTCATTTTCGTCCTCCCTAGGCTTATTCTTGTCCAATTAGGGTTTTTAACCAATCTTGTGCATCCTATAAGTTTTTTTGTGTCATTGAATTAATATTTAGGTCATTTTCGTCCTCCCTAGGCATATTCTTGTTCAATTAGGGTTTTTAACCAATCTTGTGCATCCAATATGTGTGTTTGTGTCATTGGATGATCAATTAGGTCATTTTCGTCCTTCCTAGGCTTATTCTTGTCCAATTAGGGTGTTTAACCAATCTTGTGCATCCAATAAGTTCATTTGTGTCATTGGATTAACATTTAGGTCATTTTCGTCCTCCCTAGGCATATTCTTGTCCAATTAGGGTTTTTAACCAATCTTGTGCATCCAATAGGTGTGTTTGTGTCATTGGATGATCAATTAGGTCACTTTGATCCTCCCTAGGCTTATTCTTGTCCAATTAGGGTTTTTAACCAATCTTGTGCATCCAATAACTTTGTTTGTGACATTGAATTAATATTTAGGTCATTTTCGTCCTCCCTAGGCATATTCTTGTCCAATTAGAGTTTTTAACCAATCTTGTGCATCCAATAGGTGTGTTTGTGCCATTGGATGATCAATTAGGTCATTTTCGTCCTTCCTAGGCTTATTCTTGTCCAATTAGGGTTTTTAACCAATCTTGTGCATCCAATAAGTTCATTTGTGTCATTGGATTAACATTTAGGTCATTTTCGTCCTCCCTAGGCATATTCTTGTCCAATTAGGGTTTTTAACCAATCTTGTGCATCCAATAGGTGTGTTTGTGTCATTGGATGATCAATTAGGTTATTTTCGTCCTCCCTAGGCTTATTCTTGTCCAATTAGGGTTTTTAACCAATCTTTTGCATCCAATAAGTTCATTTGTGTCATTGGATGATCAATTAGGTCATTTTCGTCCTCCCAAGGCTTATTCTTGTCCAACTAGGGTTTTTAACCAATCTTGTGCATCCAATAGGTGTGTTTGTGTCATTGGATGATCAATTAGGTCATTTTCGTCCTCCCTAGGCTTATTCTTGCCCAATTAGGGTTTTTAACCAATCTTGTGCATCCAATAAGTTCATTTGTGTCATTGGATTAACATTTAGGTCATTTTCGTCCTCCCTAGGCATATTCTTGTCCAATTAGGGTTTTTAACCAATCTTGTGCATCCAATAGGTGTGTTTGTGTCATTGGATGATCAATTAGGTTATTTTCGTCCTCCCTAGGCTTATTCTTGTCCAATTAGGGTTTTTAACCAACCTTTTGCATCCAATAAGTTGAGTTCTGTCATTGGATTAACATTTAGGTCATTTTCGTCCTCCCTAGGCATATTCTTGTCCAATTAGTGTTTTTAACCAATCTTGTGCATCCAATAGGTGTGTTTGTGTCATTGGATGATCAATTAGGTTATTTTCGTCCTCCCTAGGCTTATTCTTTTCCAATTAGGGTTTTTAACCAATCTTTTGCATCCAATAAGTTGAGTTGTATCATTGGATTAACATTTAGGTCATTTTCGTCCTCCCTAGGCTTATTCTTGTCCAATTAGGAGTTTTAACCAATCTTGTGCATCCAATAAGTTTGTTTGTGTCATTGAATTAATATTTAGGTCATTTTCGTCCTCCCTAGGCATATCTTGTCCAATTACGGTTTTTAACCAATTTTGTGCATCCAATAGGTGTGTTTGTGTCATTGGATGATCAATTAGGTCATTTTCGTTCTCCCTAGGCTTATTCTTGTCCAATTAGGGTTTTTAACCAATCTTGTGCATCCAATAAGTTTGTTTATGTCATTGAATTAATATTTCGGTCATTTTCGTCCTCCCTAGGTATATTCTTGTCCAATTAGGGTTTTTAACCAATCTTGTGCATCCAATAGGTGTGTTTGTGTCATTGGATGATCAATTAGGTCATTTTCGTCCTCCCTAGGCTTATTCTTTTCCAATTAGGGTTTTTAACCAATCTTGTGCATCCAATAGTTGTGTTTGTGTCATTGGATGATCAATTAGGTCATTTTCGTCCTCCCTAGGCTTATTCTTGTCCAATTAGGGTTTTTAACCAATCTTGTGCATCCAATAACTTTGTTTGTCTCATTGAATTAATATTTAGGTCATTTTCGTCCTCCCTAGGCATATTCTTGTCCAATTAGGGTTTTTAACCAATCTTGTGCATCCAATAGGTGTGTTTGTGTCATTGGATGATCAATTAGGTCATTTTCGTCCTACCTAGACTTATTCTTGTCAAATTAGGGTTTTTAATCAATCTTGTGCATCCAATAACTTTGTTTGTGTCATTGAATTAATATTTAGGTCATTTTCCTCCTCCCTAGGCATATTCTTGTCCAATTAGGGTTTTTAACCAATCTTGTGCATCCAATAGGTGTGTTTGTGTCATTGGATGATCAATTAGGTCATTTTCGTCCTTCCTAGGCTTACTCTTGTCCAATTAGGGTTTTTAACCAATGTTGTGCATCCAATAAGTTCATTTGTGTCATTGGATTAACATTTAGGTCATTTTTGTCCTCCCTAGGCATATTCTTGTCCAATTAGGGTTTTTAACCAATCTTGTGCATCCAATAGGTGTGTTTGTGTCATTGGATGATCAATTAGGTCATTTTCGTCCTCCCTAGGCTTATTCTTGTCCAATTAGGGTTTTTAACAAATCTTGTGCATCGAATAAGTTCATTTGTGTCATTGGATTAACATTTAGGTCATTTTCGTCCTCCCTAGGCATATTCTTGTCCAATTAGGGTTTTTAACCAATCTTGTGCATCCAATAGGTGTGTTTGTGTCATTGGATGATCAATTAGGTTATTTTCGTCCTCCTTAGGCTTATTCTTGTCCAATTAAGGTTTTTAACCAATCTTGTGCATCCAATAGGTGTGTTTGTGTCATTGGATGATCAATTAGGTCATTTTCGTCCTCCCTAGGCTTATTCTTGTCCAATTAGGGTTTTTAACCAATCTTGTGCATCCAATAGGTTTGTTTCTGTCATTGGATGATCAATTAGGTCATTTTCGTCCTCCCTAGGCTTATTCTTGTCCAATTAGGGTTTTTAACCAATCTTGTGCATCCAATAAGTTCATTTGTGTCATTGGATTAACATTTAGGTCATTTTCCTCCTCCCTAGGCATATTCTTGTCCAATTAGGGTTTTTAACCAATCTTGTGCATCCAATAGGTGTGTTTGTGTCATTGGATGATCAATTAGGTCATTTTCGTTCTCCCTAGGCTTATTCTTGTCCAATTAGGGTTTTTAACCAATCTTGTGCATCCAATAAGTTTGTTTATGTCATTGAATTAAAATTTCGGTCATATTCGTCCTCCCTAGGTATATTCTTGTCCAATTAGGGTTTTTAAGCAATCTTGTGCATCCAATAGGTGTGTTTGTGTCATTGGATGATCAATTAGGTCATTTTCGTCCTCCCTAGGCTTATTCTTGTCCAATTAGGGTTTTTAACCAATCTTGTGCATCCAATAAGTTTGTTTGTGTCATTGGATGATCAACTAAGTCATTTTCGTCCTTCCTAGGCATATTCTTGTCCAACTAGGGCTTTTAACTAGTCCTGTGCATCCAATAGGTGTGTTTGTGTCAATGGATGATCAATTAGGTCATTTTTGTCCTCCCAAGGCTTATTCTTGTCCAATTAGGGTTTTTAACCAATCTTGTGCATCCAATAAGTTCATTTGTGTCATTGGATTAACATTTAGGTCATTTTCGTCCTCCCTAGGCATATTCTTGTCCAATTAGGGTTTTTAACCAATCTTGTGCATCCAATAGGTGTGTTTGTGTCATTGGATGATCAATTAGGTCATTTTCGTCCTCCCTAGGCTTATTCTTGTCTAATTAGGGTTTTTAACCAATCTTGTGCATCCAATAAGTTCATTTGTGTCATTGGATGATCAATTAGGTCATTTTCGTCCTTCCTAGGCATATTCTTGTCCAACTAGGGTTTTTAACCAATCTTGTGCATCCAATAAGTTCATTTGTGTCATTGGATTAACATTTAGGTCATTTTCGTCCTCCCTAGGCATATTCTTGTCCAATTAGGGTTTTTAACCAATCTTGTGCATCCAATAGGTGTGTTTGTGTCATTGGATGATCAATTAGGTCATTTTCGTCCTCCTTATGCTTTTTCTTGTCCAATTAGGTTTTTTAACCAATCTGGTGCATCCAATAAGTTCATTTGTGTCATTGGATTAACATTTAGGTCATTTTCGTCCTCCCTAGGCATATTCTTGTCCAATTAGGGTTTTTAACCAATCTTGTGCATCCAATAGGTGTGTTTGTGTCATTGGATGATCAATTAGGTCATTTTCGTCCTCCCTAGGCTTATTCTTGTCCAATTAGGGTTTTTAACTGATCTTGTGCATCCAATAGGTGGGTTTGTGTCATTGGATGATCAATTAGGTCATTTTCGTCCTCCCTAGGCATATTCTTGTCCAATTAGGGTTTTTAACCAATCTTGTGCATCCAATAGGTGTGTTTGTGTCATTGGATGATCAATTAGGTTATTTTCGTCCTCCCTAGGCTTATTCTTGTCCAATTAGGGTTTTTAACCAATCTTTTGCATCCAATAAGTTCATTTGTGTCATTGGATTTACATTTATGTCATTTTCGTCCTCCCTAGGCATATTCTTGTGCAATTAGGGTTTTTAACCAATCTTGTGCATCCAATAGGTGTGTTTGTGTCATTGGATGATCAATTAGGTCATTTTCGTCCTCCCTAGGCTTATTCTTGTCCAATTAGGGTTTTTAACCAATCTTGTGCATCCAATAAGTTAAGTTGTGTCATTGGACTAACATTTAGGTCATTTTCGTCCTCCCTAGGCTTATTCTTGTCCAATTAGGGTTTTTAACCAATCTTGTGCATCTGATAAGTTTGTTTGTGTCATTGAATTAATATTTAGGTCATTTTCGTCCTCCCTAGGCATATTCTTGTCCAATTAGGGTTTTTAACCAATCTTGTGCATCCAATAGGTTAGGACATTTTGGTCCTCACTAGGCATATTCTTGTCCAATTAGGGTTTTTAACCAATCTTGCGCATCCAATAGGTGTGTCTGTGTCATTGAATGATCAATTAGGTCATTTTCGTCCTCCCTAGGCTTATTCTTGTCCGATTAGAGTTTTTAACCAATCTTGTACATCCAATAAGTTCATTTGTGTCATTGGATTAACATTTAGGTCATTTTCGTCCTCCCTAGGCATATTCTTGTCCAATTAGGGTTTTTAACCAATCTTGTGCATCCAATAGGTGTGTTTGTGTCATTGGATGATCAATTAGGTCATTTTCTTCCTCCCTAGGCTTATTCTTGTCCAATTAGGGTTTTTAACCAATCTTATGCATCCAATAGGTGTGTTTGTGTCATTGGATGATCAATTAGGTCATTTTCGTCCTCCCTTGGCATATTCTTGTCCAATTAGGGTTTTTAACCAATCTTGTGCATCCAATAGGTGTGTTTGTGTCATTGGATGATCAATTACGTCATTTTCGTCCTCCCTAGGCTTATTCTTGTCCAATTAGGGTTTTTAACCAATCTTGTGCATCCAATAACTTTGTTTGTGTCATTGAATTAATATTTAGGTCATTTTCCTCCTCCCTAGGCATATTCTTGTCCAATTAGGGTTTTTAACCAATTTTGTGCTTCCAATAGGTGTGTTTGTGTCATTGGATGATCAATTAGGTCATTTTCGTCCTCCCTAGGCTTATTCTTGTCCAATTAGGGTTTTTAACCAATCTTGTGCATCCAATAAGTTTGTTTATGTCATTGAATTAATATTTAGGTCATTTTCGTCCTCCCTAGGCATCATCTTTTCCAATTAGGGTTTTTAACCAATCTTTTGCATCCAATAGGTGTGTTTGTGTCATTGGATGATCAATTAGTTCATTTTCATCCTCCCTAGGCATATTCTTGTCCAATTAGGGTTTTTAACCAATCTTGTGCATCCAATAAGTTCATTTGTGTCATTGGATTAACATTTAGGTCATTTTCGTCCTCCCTAGGCATATTCTTGTCCAATTAGGGTTTTTAACCAATCTTGTGCATCCAATAGGTGTGTTTGTGTCATTGGATGATCAATTAGGTTATTTTCGTCCTCCCTAGGCTTATTCTTGTCCAATTAGGGTTTTTAACCAATCTTGTGCATCCAATAGGTGTGTTTGTGTCATTGGATGATCAATTAGGTCATTTTCGACCTCCATAGGCTTATTCTTGTCCAATTAGGGTTTTTAACCTGTCTTTTGCATCCAATAGGTGTGTTTGTGTCATTGGATGATCAATTAGGTCATTTTCGTCCTCCTTAGGCTTATTCTTCTCCAATTAGGGTTTTTAACCAATCTTGTGCATCTAATAGGTGTGTTTGTGTCATTGGATGATCATATAGGTCATTTACGTCCTCCCTAGGCATATTCTTGTCCAATTAGGGTTTTTAACCAATCTTGTGCATCCAATAGGTGTGTTTGTGTCATTGGATGATCAATTAGGTTATTTTCGTCCTCCCTAGGCTTATTCTTGTCCAATTAGGGTTTTTAACCAATCTTGTGCATCCAATAGGTGTGTTTGTGTCATTGGATGATCAATTAGGTCATTTTCGTCATCCCTAGGCTTATTCTTGCCCAATTAGGGTTTTTAACCAATCTTGTGCATCCAATAAGTTGAGTTGTGTCATTGGATTAGCATTTAGGTCATTATCGTCCTCCCTAGGCTTATTCTTGTCCAATTAGTGTTTTTAACCAATCCTGTGCATCCAATAAGTTCATTTGTGTCATTGGATTAACATTTAGGTCATTTTCGTCCTCCCTAGGCATATTCTTGTCCAATTAGGGTTTTTAACCAATCTTGTGCATCCAATAGGTGTGTTTGTGTCATTGGATGATCAATTAGGTTATTTTCGTCCTCCCTAGGCTTATTCTTGTCCAATTAGGGTTTTTAACCAATCTTTTGCATCCAATAAGTTGAGTTGTATCATTGCATTATCATTTAGGTCATTTTCGTCCTCCCTAGGCTTATTCTTGTCCAATTAGGAGTTTTAACCAATCTTGTGCATCCAATAAGTTTGTTTGTGTCATTGAATTAATATTTAGGTCATTTTCGTCCTCCCTAGGCATATTCTTGTCCAATTACGGTTTTTAACCAATCTTGTGCATCCAATAAGTTCATTTGTGTCATTGGATTAACTTTTATGTCATTTTCGTCCTCCCTAGGCTTATTCTTGTCCAACTAGGAGTTTTAACCAATCTTGTGCATCCAATAAGTTTGTTTGTGTCATTGAATTAATATTTAGGTCATTTTCGTCCTCCCTAGGCATATTCTTGTCCAATTACGGTTTTTAACCAATCTTGTGCATCCAATAGGTGTGTTTGTCATTGGATGATCAATTAGGTTATTTTCGTCCTCCATAGGCTTATTCTTGTCCAATTAGGGTTTTTTACCAATCTTTTGAATCCAATAAGTTGAGTTTTGTCATTGGATTAACATTTAGGTCATTTTCGTCCTCCCTAGGCATATTCTTGTCCAATTAGGGTTTTTAACCAATCTTGTGCATCCAATAGGTGTGTTTGTGTCATTGGATGATCAATTAGGTCATTTTCGTCCTCCCTAGGCTTATTCTTGTCCAATTAGGGTTTTTAACCAATCTTGTGCATCCAATAACTTTGTTTGTGTTATTGAATTAATATTTTGGTCATTTTCGTCCTCCCTAGGCATATTCTTGTCCAATTAGGGTTTTTAACCAATCTTGTGAATCCAATAGGTGTTTTTGTGTCATTGGATGATCAATTAGGTTATTTTCGTCCTTCCTAGGCTTATTCTTGTCCACTTAGGGTTTTTAACCAATCTTGTGCATCCAATAAGTTCATTTGTGTCATTGGATTAACATTTAGGTCATTTTCGTCCTCCCTAGGCATATTCTTGTCCAATTAGGGTTTTTAACCAATCTTGTGCATCCAATAGGTGTGTTTGTGTCATTGGATGATCAATTAGGTCATTTTCGTCCTTTCTATACTTATTCTTGTCCAATTAGGGTTTTTAACCAATCTTGTGCATCAAATAAGTTGAGTTGTGTCATTGGATTAACATTTAGGTCATTTTCGTTCTCCCTAGGCTTATTCTTGTCCAAATAGGGTTTTTAACCAATCTTGTGCATCCAATAACTTTGTTTGTGTCATTGAATTAATATTTAGGTGATTTTCGTCCTCCCTAGGCATATTCTTGTCCAATTAGGGTTTTTAACCAATCTTGTGCATCCAATAGGTGTGTTTGTGTCATTGGATGATCAATTAGGTTATTTTCGTCCTTCCTAGGCTTATTCTTGTCCAATTAGGGTTTTTAACCAATCTTGTGCATCCAATAAGTTCATTTGTGTCATTGGATTAACATTTAGGTCATTTTCGTCCTCCCTAGGAATATTCTTGTCCAATTACGATTTTTAACCAATCTTGTGCATCCAATAGGTGTGTTTGTGTCATTGGATGATCAATTAGGTCATTTTAGTCCTCCCTAGGCTTATTCTTGTCCAATTAGGGTTTTTAACCGATCTTGTGCATCCAATAGGTGTGTTTGTGTCATTGGATGATCAATTAGGTCATTTTCGTCCTCCCTAGGCTTATTCTTGTCCAATTAGGGTTTTTAACCAATCTTGTGCATTCAATAAGTTGAGTTGTGTCATTGGATGATCAATTAGGTCATTTTCGTCCTCCCTAGGCTTGTTCTTGTCCAATTAGGGTTTTTAACCAATCTTGTGCATCCAATAGGTGTGTTTGTGTCATTGGATGATCAATTAGGTCATTTTCGTCCTCCATAGGCTTATTCTTGTCCAATTAGGGTTTTTAACCAATCTTGTGCATCCAATAAGTTGAGTTGTGTCATTGGATTAAAATTTAGGTCATTTTTATCCTCCCTATGTTTACTCTTGTCCAATTAGGGTTTTTAACCAATCTTGTGCATCCAATAAGTTCATTTGTGTCATTGGATTAACATTTAGGTCATTTTCGTCCTCCCTAGGCATATTCTTGTCCAATTAGGGTTTTTAACCAATCTTGTGCATCCAATAGGTGTGTTTGTGTCATTGGATGATCAATTAGGTCATTTTCGTCCTCCCTAGGCTTATTCTTGTCCAATTAGTGTTTTTAACCAATCTTCTGCATCTGATAAGTTTGTTTGTGTCATTGAATTAATATTTAGGTCATTTTCGTCCTCCCAAGGAATATTCTTGTCCAATTAATGTTTTTAACCAATCTTGTGCATCCAATAGGTGTGTTTGTGTCATTGGATGATCAATTAGGTCATTTTCGTCCTCCCTAGGCATATTCTTGTCCAATTAGGGTTTTTAACCAATCTTGTGCATCCAATAGGTGTGTTTGTGTCATTGGATGATCAAATAGGTCATATTCGTCCTCCCTAGGCTAATTCTTGTCCAATTAGGGTTTTTAACCAATCTTGTGCATCCGATAAGTTTGTTTGTGTCATTGAATTAATATTTAGGTCATTTTCGTCCTCCTTAGGCATATTCTTGTCCAATTAGGGTTTTTAACCAATCTTGTGCATTCAATTGGTGTGTTTGTATCATTGGATGATCAATTAGGTTATTGTCGTCCTCCCTAGGCTTATTCTTGTCCAATTAGGGTTTTTAACCAATCTTGTGCATCCAATAAGTTCATTTGTGTCATTGGATTAACATTTAGGTCATTTTCGTCCTCCCTAGGCATATTCTTGTCCAATTAGGGTTTTTAACCAATCTTGTGCATCCAATAGGTGTGTTTGTGTCATTGGATGATCAATTAGGTTATTTTCGTCCTCCCTAGGCTTATTCTTGTCCAATTAGGGTTTTTAACCAATCTTGTGCATCCAATAAGTTGAGTTGTGTCATTGGATTAACATTTAGGTCATTTTCGTTCTCCCTAGGCTTATTCTTGTCCAATTAGGGTTTTTAACCAATCTTGTGCATCCAATAAGTTCATTTGTGTTATTGGATTAACATTTAGGTCATATTCGTCTTCCCTATGCATATTCTTGTCCAATTAGGGTTTTTAACCAATCTTGTGCATCCAATAGGTGTGTTTGTGTCATTGGATGATCAATTAGGTCATTT
This sequence comes from Cicer pinnatifidum, assembly GCA_037974775.1. Lineage (NCBI taxonomy): Eukaryota > Viridiplantae > Streptophyta > Magnoliopsida > Fabales > Fabaceae > Cicer > Cicer pinnatifidum. The sequence continues at coordinate 29,218 of JBBPBR010001055.1, forward strand.
TCGTCCTCCCTAGGCATATTCTTGTCCAATTAGGGTTTTTAACCAATCTTGTGCATCCAATAGGTGTGTTTGTGTCATTGGATGATCAATTAGGTTATTTTTATCCTCCCTAGGCTTATTCTTGTCCAATTAGGGTTTTTAACCAATCTTGTGCATCCAATAGGTGTGTTTGTGTCATTGGATGATCAATTAGGTCATTTTCGTCCTCCCTAGGCATATTCTTGTCCAATTAGGGTTTTTAACCGATCATGTGCATCCAATAGGTGTGTTTGTGTTATTGGATGATCAATTAGGTCATTTTCGTGCTCCCTAGGTTTATTCTTGTCCAATTAGGGTTTTTAACCAATCTTGTGCATCCAATAGGTGTGTTTGTGTCATTGGATGATCAATTAGGTCATTTTCGTCCTCCCTAGGCTTATTCTTGTCCAATTAGGGTTTTTAACAAATCTTGTGCATCCAATAAGTTCATTTGTGTCATTGGATGATCAATTAGGTCATTTTCGTCCTCCCTAGGTATATTCTTGTACAACTAGGGTTTTTAACAAATCTTGTGCATCCAATAAGTTCATTTGTGTCATTGGATGATCAATTAGGTCATTTTCGTCCTCCCCAGGCATATTCTTGTCCAACTACGGTTTTTAACTAATCTTGTGTATCCAATAAGTTGAGTTGTGTCATTGGATTGGCATTTAGGTCATTTTCATCCTCCCTAGGTTTATTCTTGTCCAATTAGGATTTTTAACCAATCTTGTTCATCCCATAAGTTCATTTGTGTCATTGGATTAACATTTAGGTCATTTTCTTCCTCCCTAGGCATATTCTTGTCCAATTAGGGTTTTTAACCAATCTTGTGCATCCAATAGGTGTGTTTGTGTCATTGGATGATCAATTAGGTTATTTTCGTCCTCCCTAGGCTTATTCTTGTCCAATTAGGGTTTTTAACCAATCTTGTGCATCCAATAAGTTGAGTTGTGTCATTGGATTAATATTTAGGTCATTTTCGTTCTCCCTACGCTTATTCTTGTCCAATTAGGGTTTTTAACCAATCTTGTGCATCCAATAGGTGTGTTTGTGTCATTGGATGTTCAATTAGGTCATTTTCGTCCTCCCTAGGCATATTCTTGTCCAATTAGGGTTTTTAACCAATCTTGTGCATCCAATAGGTGTGTTTGTGTCATTGGATGATCAATTAGGTCATTTTCGACCTGCCTAGGCTTAGTCTTGTCCAATTAGGGTTTTTAACCAATCTTGTGCATCCAATAAGTTGAGTTGTGTCATTGGATTAACATTTAGGTCATTTTCGTCCTCCCTAGGCTTATTCTTGTCCAATTAGGGTTTTTAACCAATCTTGTGCATCCAATAGGTGTGTTTGTGTCATTAGATGATCAATTAGGTTATTTTCGTCCTCCCTAGGGTTATTCTTGTCCAATTAGGGTTTTTAACCATTCTTGTGCATCCAATAAGTTCATTTGTGTCATTGGATTAACATTTAGGTCATTTTCGTCCTCCCTAGGCATATTCTTGTCCAATTAGGGTTTTTAACCAATCTTGTGCATCCAATAGGTGTGTTTGTGTCATTGGATGATCAATTAGGTCATTTTCGTCCTCCCTAGGCTTATTCTTGTCCAATTAGGGTTTTTAACCAATCTTGTGCATCCAATAACTTTGTTTGTGTCATTGAATTAATATTTAGGTCATTTTCCTCCTCCCTAGGCATATTCTTGTCCAATTAGGGTTTTTAACCAATCTTGTGCATCCAATAGGTGTGTTTGTGTCATTCGATGATCAATTAGGTCTTTTTCGTCCTCCCTAGGCTTATTCTTGTCCAATTAGGGTTTTTAACCAATCTTGTGCATCCAATAAGTTCATTTGTGTCATTGGATTAACATTTAGGTCATTTTCGTCCTCCCTAGGCATATTCTTGTACAATTAGGGTTTTTAACCAATCTTGTGCATCCAATAGGTGTGTTTATGTCATTGGATGATCAATTAGGTCATTTTCGTCCTCCCTATGCTTATTCTTGTCCAATTAGGGTTTTTAACCAATCTTGTGCATCCAATAAGTTCATTTGTGTCATTGGATGATCAATTAGGTCATTTTCGTCCTTCCTAGGCATATTCTTGTCCAACTAGGGTTTTTAACCAACCTTGTGCATCCAATAGGCGTGTTTGTGTCATTGGATGATCAATTAGGTCATTTTCGTCCTCCCTAGGCTTATTCTTGTCCAATTAGGGTTTTTAACCAATCTTGTGCATCCAATAACTTTGTTTGTGTCATTGAATTAATATTTAGGTCATTTTCCTCCTCCCTAGGCATATTCTTGTCCAATTAGGGTTTTTAACCAATCTTGTGCATCCAATAGGTGTGTTTGTGTCATTGGATGATCAATTAGGTCATTTTCGTTCTCCCTAGGCTTATTCTTGTCCAATTAGGGTTTTTAACGAATCTTGTGCATCGAATAAGTTTGGTTATGTCATTGAATTAATATTTCGATCATTTTCGTCCTCCCTAGGTATATTCTTGTCCAATTAGGGTTTTTAACCAATCTTGTGCATCCAATAGGTGTGTTTTTTGTCATTGGATGATCAATTTGGTCATTTTAGTCCTCCCTAGGCTTATTCTTGTCCAATTAGGGTTTTTAACCAATCTTGTGCATCCAATAACTTGAGTTGTGTCATTGGATTAACATTTAGGTCATTTTCGTCCTCCCTAGGCTTATTCTTGTCCAATTAGGGTTTTTAACCAATCTTGAGCATCCAATAAGTTGAGTTGTGTCATTGGATTAACATTTAGGTCATTTTCGTCCTCCCTAGGCTTATTCTTGTCCAATTAGGGTTTTTAACCAATCTTGTGCATCGAATAAGTTTGTTTGTGTCATTGAATTAATATTTATGTCATTTTCGTCCTCCCTAGGCATATTCTTGTCCAATTAGGGTTTTTAACAAATCTTGTGCATCCAATAGGTGTGTTTGTGTCATTGGATGATCAATTAGGTCATTTTGGTCCTCCCTAGGCATATTCTTGCCCAATTAGGGTTTTTAACCAATCTTGTGCATCCAATAGGTGTGTTTGTGGCAATGGATGATCAATTAGGTCATTTTCGTCCTCCCTAGGCATATTCTTGTCCAATTAGGGTTTTTAACCAATCTTGTGTATCCAATAGGTGTGTTTGTGTCATTGGATTATCAATTAGGTCATTTTCGTCATCTCTAGGCTTATTCTTGTCCAATTAGGGTTTATAACCAATCTTGTGCATCCAATAACTTTGTTTGTGTCATTAAATTAATATTTAGGTCATTTTCGTCCTCCTTAGGCATATTCTTGTCCAATTAGGGTTTTTAACCAATCTTGTGCATCCAATAGGTGTGTTTGTGTCATTGGATGATCAATTAGGTCATTTTCGTCCTCCCTAGGCTTATTCTTGTCCAATTAGGGTTTTTAACCAATCATGTGCATCCAATAACTTTGTTTGTGTCAATGAATTAATATTTAGGTCATTTTCGTCCTCCCTAGGCATATTCTTGTCCAATTAGGGTTTTTAACCAATCTTGTGCATCCAATAGGTGTGTTTGTGTCATTGGATGATCAATTAGGTCATTTTCGTCCTCCCTAGGCTTATTCTTGTCCAATTAGGGTTTTTAACCAATCTTGTGCATCCAATTGGTGTGTTTGTGTCATTGGATGATCAATTAGGTTATTTTCGTCCTTCCTAGGCTTATTCTTGTCCAATTAGGGTTTTTAACCAATCTTGTGCATCCAATAAGTTGAGTTGTGTCATTGGATTAACATTTAGGTCATTTTCGTCCTCCCTAGGCTTATTCTTGTCCAATTAGGGTTTTTAACCAATCTTGTGCATCCAATAAGTTCATTTGTGTCATTGGATTAACATTTAGGTCATTTTCGTCCTCCCTAGGCATATTCTTGTCCAATTAGGGTTTTTAACCAATCTTGTGCATCCAATAGGTGTGTTTGTGTCATTGGATGATTAATTAGGTTATTTTCGTCCTCCCTAGGCTTATTCTTGTCCAATTAGGGTTTTTAACCAATCTTGTGCATCAATAGGTGTGTTTGTGTCATTGGATGACCAATTAGGTCATTTTCGTCCTCCCTAGGCATATTCTTGTCCAATTAGGGTTTTGAACCAATCTTGTGCATCCATTAGGTGTGTTTGTGGCAATGGATGATCAATTAGGTCATTTTCATCCTGCCTAGGCTTATTCTAGTCAAATTAGGGTTTTTAACCAATCTTGTGCATCCAATAGGTGTGTTTGTGTCATTGGATGATCAATTAGGTCATTTTCGTCCTCCCTAGGCATATTCTTGTCCAATTAGGATTTTTAACCAATCTTGTGCATCCAATAGGTGTGTTTGTGTCATTGGATGATCAATTAGGTTATTTTCGTCCTCCCTAGGCATATTCTTGTCCAATTAGGGTTTTTAACTAATCTTGTGCATCCAATAAGTGCATTTGTGTCATTGGATGATCAATTAGGTCATTTTCGTCCTCCCTAGGCATATTCTTGTCCAATTAGGGTTTTTAACCAATCTTGTGCATCCAATAAGTTCATTTGTGTCATTGGATTAACATTTAGGTCATTTTCGTCCTCCCTAGGCATATTCTTGTCCAATTAGGGTTTTTAACCAATCTTGTGCATCCAATAGGTTTGTTTGTGTCATTGGATGATCAATTAGGTAATTTTCGTCCTCCATAGGCTTATTCTTGTCCAATTAGGGTTTTTAACCAATCTTGTGCATCCAATAAGTTGAGTTGTGTCATTGGATTAACATTTAGTCATTTCTGTCCTCCCTAGGCTTATTCTTGTCCAATTAGGGTTTTTAACCAATCTTGTGCATCCAATAAGTTCATTTGTGTCATTGGATTAACATTTAGGTCATTTTCGTCCTCCCTAGGCATATTCTTGTCCAATTAGGGTTTTTAACCAATCTTGTGCATCCAATAGGTGTGTTTGTGTCATTGGATGATCAATTAGGTCATTTTCGTCCTCCCTATGCTTATTCTTGTCCAATTAGGGTTTTTAGCCAATCTTGTGCATCCAATAAGTTCATTTGTGTCATTGGATGATCAATTAGGTCATTTTCGTCCTCCCTAGGCATATTCTTGTCCAACTAGGGTTTTTAACCAACCTTGTGCATCCAATAGGTGTGTTTGTATCATTGGATGATCAATTAGGTCATTTTCGTCCTCCTTAAGCTTATTCTTGTCCAATTAGGGTTTTTAACCAATCTTGTGCATCCAATAAGTTCATTTGTGTCATTGGATTAACATTTAGGTCATTTTCGTCCTCCCTAGGCATATTCTTGTCCAATTAGGGTTTTTAACCAATCTTGTGCATCCAATAGGTGTGTTTGTGTCATTGGATGATCAATTAGGTCATTTTCGTCCTCCCTATGCTTATTCTTGTCCAATTAGGGTTTTTAACCAATCTTGTGCATCCAATAAGTTCATTTGTGTCATTGGATGATCAATTAGGTCATTTTCGTCCTTCCTAGGCATATTCTTGTCCAACTAGGGTTTTTAACCAACCTTGTGCATCCAATAGGTGTGTTTGTGTCCTTGGATGATCAATTAGGTCATTTTCGTCCTCCCTAGGCTTATTCTTGTCCAATTAGAGTTTTTAACCAATCTTGGGCATCTAATAAGTTTGTTTATGTCATTGAATTAATATTTCGGTCATTTTCGTCCTCCCTATGTATATTCTTGTCCAATTAGGGTTTTTAACCAATCATGTGCATCCAATAGGTGTGTTTGTGTTATTGGATGATCAATTAGGTCATTTTCGTCCTCCCTAGGCTTATTCTTGTCCAATTAGGGTTTTTAACCAATCTTGTGCATCCAATAAGTTCATTTGTTTCATTGAATGATCAATTAGGTCATTTTCGTTCTCCCTAGGCATATTCTTGTCCAACTAGGGTTTTTAACCGATCTTGTGCATCCAATAGGTGTGTTTGTGGCATTGGATGATCAATTAGGTCATTTTCGTCCTCCCTATGCTTATTCTTGTCCAATTAGGGTTTTTAACCAATCTTGTGCATCCAATAGGTGTGTTTGTGTCATTGGATGATCAATTAGGTCATTTTCGTCCTCCCTAGGCTTATTCTTGTCCAATTAGGGTTTTTAACCAATCTTGTGCATCCAATAACTTTGTTTGTGTCATTGAATTAATATTTAGGTCATTTTCGTCCTCCCTATGCATATTCTTGTCCAATTAGGCTTTTTAACCAATCTTGTGCATCCAATAGGTGTGTTTGTGTCATTGGATGATCAATTAGGTCATTTTCGTGCTCCCTAGGCTTATTCTTGTCCAATTAGGGTTTTTAACCAATCTTGTGCATCCAATAACTTTGTTTGTGTCATTGAATTAATATTTAGGTCATTTTCGTCCTCCCTAGGCATATTCTTGTCCAATTAGGGTTTTTAACCAATCTTGTGATTCCAATAGGTGTGTTTGTGTCATTGGATGATCAATTAGGTCATTTTCGTCCTCCCAAGGCTTATTCTTGTCCAATTAGGGTTTTTAACCAATCTTGTGCATCCAATAAGTTCATTTGTGTCATTGGATTAACATTTAGGTCATTTTCGTCCTCCCTAGGCATATTCTTGTCCAATTAGGGTTTTTAACCAATCTTGTGCATCCAATAGGTGTGTTTGTGTCATTGGATGATCAATTAGGTTATTTTCGTCCTCCCTAGGCTTATTCTTGTCCAATTAGGGTTTTTAACCAATCTTTTGCATCCAATAAGTTCATTTGTGTCATTGGATGATCAATTAGGTCATTTTCGTCCTCCCAAGGCTTATTCTTGTCCAACTAGGGTTTTTAACCAATCTTGTGCATCCAATAGGTGTGTTTGTGTCATTGGATGATCAATTAGGTCATTTTCGTCCTCCCTAGGCTTATTCTTGCCCAATTAGGGTTTTTAACCAATCTTGTGCATCCAATAAGTTCATTTGTGTCATTGGATTAACATTTAGGTCATTTTCGTCCTCCCTAGGCATATTCTTGTCCAATTAGGGTTTTTAACCAATCTTGTGCATCCAATAGGTGTGTTTGTGTCATTGGATGATCAATTATGTCATTTTGATCCTCCCTAGGCTTATTCTTGTCCAATTAGGGTTTTTAACCAAACTTGTGCATCCAATAAGTTCATTTGTGTCATTGGATTAACATTTAGGTCATTTTCGTCCTCCCTAGGCATATTCTTGTCCAATTAGGGTTTTTAACCAATCTTGTGCATCCAATAGGTGTGTTTGTGTCATTGGATGATCAATTAGGCAATTTTGATCCTCCCTATGCTTATTCTTGTCCAATTAGGTTTTTAAACCAATCTTGTGCATCCAATAGGTGTGTTTGTGTCATTGGATGATAATTTAGGTCATTTTCTTCCTCCCTAGGCTTATTCTTGTCCAATTAGGGTTTTTAACCAATCTTGTGCATCCAATAGGTGTGTTTGTGTCATTGGATGATCAATTAGGTCATTTTCGTCCTCCCTATGCTTATTCTTGTCCAATTAGGGTTTTTAACCAATCTTGTGCATCCAATAGGTGTGTTTGTGTCATTGGATGAACAATTAGGTCATTTTCGCTCTCCCGAGGCTTATTCTCGACCAATTAGGGTTTTTAACCAATCTTGTGCATCCAATAGGTTCATTTGTGTCATTGGATTAACATTTAGGTCATTTTCGTCCTCCCTAGTCATATTCTTGTCCAATTAGGGTTTTTAACCAATCTTGTGCATCCAATAGGTGTGTTTGTGTCATTGGATGATCAATTATGTCATTTTCGTCCTCCCTAGGCTTATTCTTGTCCAATTAGGGTTTTTAACCAATCTTGTGCATCCAATAAGTTTGTTTATGTCATTGAATTAATATTTAGGTCATTTTAGTCCTCCCTAGGCATATTCTTGTCCAATTAGGGTTTTTAACCAATCTTGTGCATCCAATAGGTGTGTTTGTGTCATTGGATGATCAATTAGGTCATTTTCGTCCTCCCTAGGCTTATTCTTGTCCAATTAGGGTTTTTAACCAATCTTGTGCATCCAATAGGTGTGTTTGTGTCATTGGATGACCAATTAAGTCATTTTCGTCCTCCCTAGGCATATTCTTGTCCAATTAGGGTTTTTAACCAATCTTGTGCATCCAATAGGTGTGTTTGTGTCATTGGATGATCAATTAGGTCATTTTCGTCCTCCCTAGGCTTATTCTTGTCCAATTAGGGTTTTTAACCAATCTTGTGCATCCAATAAGTTCATTTGTGTCATTGGATGATCAATTAGGTCATTTTCATCCTCCCTAGGCTTATTCTTGTCCAACTAGGGTTTTTAACCAATCCTGTGCATCCAATAGGTGTGTTTGTGTCATTGGATGATCAATTAGGTCATTTTCGTCCTCCCTAGGCTTATTCTTGTCCAATTAGGGTTTTTAACCAATCTTGTGCATCCAATAAGTTCATTTGTGTCATTGGATGATCAATTATGTCATTTTCGTCCTCCCTAGGCATATTCTTGTCCAACTAGGGTTTTTAACCAATCTTGTGCTTCCAACAGGTATGTTTGTGTCATTGGATGATCAATTAGGTCATTTTCGTCCTTCCTAGGCTTATTCTTGTCCAATTAGGGTTTTTAACCAATCTTGTGCATCCAATAAGTTCATTTGTGTCATTGGATTAACATTTAGGTCATTTTCGTCCTCCCTAGGCATATTCTTGTCCAATTAGGGTTTTTAACCAATCTTGTGCATCCAATAGGTGTGTTTGTGTCATTGGATGATCAATTAGGTCATTTTCGTCCTCCCTAGGCTTATTCTTGTCCAATTAGGGTTTTTAACCAATCTTGTGCATCCAATAACTTTGTTTGTGTCATTGAATTAATATTTAGGTCATTTTCCTCCTCCCTAGGCATATTCTTGTCCAATTAGGGTTTTTAACCAATATTGTGCATCCAATAGGTGTGTTTGTGTCATTCGATGATCAATTAGGTCATTTTCGTCCTCCCTAGGCTTATTCTTGTCCAATTAGGGTTTTTAACCAATCTTGTGCATCCAATAAGTTCATTTGTGTCATTGGGTTAACATTTAGGTCATTTTCGTCCTTCCTAGGCATATTCTTGTCTAATTAGGGTTTTTAACCAATCTTGTGCTTCCAATAAGTGTGTTTGTGTCATTGGATGATCAATTAGGTTATTTTCATCCTTCCTAGGCATATTCTTGTCCAATTAGGGTTTTGAACCAGTCTTGGGCATCCAATAGGTGTGTTTGTGTCTTTGGATGATCAATTAGGTCATTTTCGTCCTCCCAAGGCTTATTCTTGTCCAATTAGGGTTTTTAACCAATCTTGTGCATCCAATAAGTTCATTTGTGTAATTGGATTAACATTTAGGTCATTTTCGCCCTCCCTAGGCATATTCTTGTCCAATTAGGGTTTTTAACCAATCTTGTGCATCCAATAGGTGTGTTTGTGTCATTGGATGATCAATTAGGTCATTTTCGTCCTCCCTATGCTTATTCTTGTCCAATTAGGGTTTTTAACCAATCTTGTGCATCCAATAAGTTCATTTGTGTCATTGGATGATCAATTAGGTCATTTTCGTCCTTCCTAGGCATATTCTTGTCCAACTAGGGTTTTTAACCAACCTTGTGCATCCAATAGGTGTGTTTGTATCATTGGATGATCAATTAGGCCATTTTCGTCCTCTTTAGGCTTATTCTTGTCCAATTAGGGTTTTTAACCAATCTTGTGCATCCAATAAGTTCATTTGTGTCATTGGATTAACATTTAGGTCATTTTCGTCCTCCCTAGGCATATTCTTGTCCAATTAGGGTTTTTAACCAATCTTGTGCATCCAATAGGTGTGTTTGTGTCATTGGATGATCAATTAGGTCATTTTCGTCCTCCCTATGCTTATTCTTGTCCAATTAGGGTTTTTAACCAATCTTGTGCATCCAATAGGTGTGTTTGTGTCATTGGAAGATCAATTAGGTCATTTTCGTCCTCCCTAGGCTTACTCTTGTCCAATAAGGGTTTTTAATCAATCTTGTGCATCCAATAAGTTCATTTGTGTCATTGGATGATCTATTAGGTCATTTTCGTCCTCCCTAGGCTTATTCATGTCCAATTAGGGTTTTTAACCAATCTTGTGCATCCAATAAGTTCATTTGTGTCATTGGATTAACATTTAGGTCATTTTCGTCCTCCCTAGGCTTATTCTTGTCCAATTAGGGTTTTTAACCAATCTTGTGCATCCAATAGGTGTGTTTGTGTCATTGGATGATCAAATAGGTCATATTCGTCCTCCCTAGGCTTATTCTTGTCCAATTAGGGTTTTTACTTAATCTTGTGCATCCGATAAGTTTGTTTGTGTCATTGAATAAATATTTAGGTCATTTTCGTCCTCCCTAGGCATATTCTTGTCCAATTAGGGTTTTTAACCAATCTTGTGCATCCAATTGGTATGTTTGTGTCATTGGATGATCAATTAGGTCTTTTTCGTCGTCCCTAGGCTTATTCTTGTCCAATTAGGGTTTTTAACCAATCTTGTGCATCCAATAAGTTCATTTGTGTCATTGGATTAACATTTAGGTCATTTTCGTCCTCCCTAGGCATATTCTTGTCCAATTAGGGTTTTTAACCAATCTTGTGCATCCAATAGGTGTGTTTGTGTCATTGGATGATCAATTAGGTTATTTTCGTCCTCCCTAGGCATATTCTTGTCCAATTAGGGTTTTTAACTAATCTTGTGCATCCAATAAGTTCATTTGTGACATTGGATGATCAATTAGGTCATTTTCGTCCTCCCTAGGCATATGCTTGTCCAATTAGGGTTTTTAACCAATCTTGTGCATCCAATAGGTGTGTTTGTGTCATTGGATGATCAATTAGGTCATTTTCTTCCTCCCTAGGCTTATTCTTGTCCAATTAGGGTTTTTAACCAATCTTGTGCATCAAATAAGTTCATTAGTGTCATTGGATGATCAATTAGGTCATTTTCGTCCTCCCTAGGCATGTTCTTGTCCAACTAGGGTTTTTAACCAATCTTGTGCATCCAATAGGTGTGTTTGTCTCATTGGATGATCAATTAGGTCATTTTCGTCCTGCCAAGGCTTATTCTTGTCCAATTAGGGTTTTTAACCAATCTTGTGCATCGAATAAGTTTGTTTGTGTCATTGAATTAATATTTAGGTCATTTTCGTCCTCCCTAGGCATATTCTTGTCCAATTAGGGTTTTTAACCAATCTTGTGCATCCAATAGGTGTGTTTGTGTCATTGGATGATCAATTAGGTCATTTTCGTCCTCCCTAGGCTTATTCTTGTCCAATTAGGGTTTTTAACCAATCTTGTGCATCCAATAAGTTTGTTTGTGTCATTGAATTAATATTTAGGTCATTTTCGTCCTCCCTAGGCATGTTCTTGTCCAATTAGGGTTTTTAACCCATCTTGTGCATCCAATAGGTGTGTTTGTGTCATTGGATGATCAATTAGGTCATTTTCGTCCTCCCTAGGCTTATTCTTGTCCAATTAGGGTTTTTAACCAATCTTGTGCATCCAATAACTTTGTTTGTGTCATTGAATTAATATTTAGGTAATTTTCCTCCTCCCTAGGCATATTCTTGTCCAATTAGGGTTTTTATCCAATCTTGTGCACCCAATAGGTTTGTTTGTGTCATTGGATGATCAATTAGGTCATTTTCGTCCTCCCTAGGCTTATTCTTGTCCAATTAGGGTTTTTAACCAATCTTGTGCATCCAATAAGTTCATTTGTGTCATTGGATTAACATTTAGGTCATTTTCGTCCTCCCTCGGCATATTCTTGTCCAATTAGGGTTTTTAACCAATCTTGTGCATCCAATAGGTGTGTTTGTGTCATTGGATGATCAATTAGGTTATTTGCGTCCTCCGTAGGCTTATTCTTGTCCAATTAGGGTTTTTAACCAATCTTGTGCATCCAATAGGTGTGTTTGTGTCATTGGAAGACCAATTAGGTCATTTTCGTCCTCCCTAGGCATATTCTTGTCCAATTAGGGTTTTTAACCAATCTTGTGCATCCAATAGGTGTGTTTGTGTCATTGGATGATCAATTAGGTCATTTTCGTCCTCCCTAGGCTTATTCTTGTCCAATTAGGGTTTTTAGCCAATCTTGTGCATTCAATAGGTGCGTTTGTGTCATTGGATGACCAATTAGGTCATTTTCTTCCTCCCTAGGCATATTCTTGTCCAATTAGGATTTTTAACCTATCTTGTGCATCCAATAGGTGTGTTTGTGTCATTGGATGATCAATTAGGTCATTTTCGTCCTACCTAGGCTTATTCTTGTCCAATTAGGGTTTTTAACCAATCTTGTGCATCCAATAGGTGTGTTTGTGTCATTGGATGATCAATTAGGTCATTTTCGTCCTCCCTAGGCTTATTCATGTCCAATTACGGTTTTTAACCAATCTTGTGCATCCAATAAGTTTGTTTGTGTCATTGAATTAATATTTAGGTCAATTTCGTCCTCCCTAGGCATATTCTTGTCCAATTAGGGTTTTTAACCAATCTTGTGCATCCAATAGGTGTGTTTGTGTCATTGGATGATCAATTAGGTCATTTTCGTCCTTCCTAGGCTTATTCTTGTCCAATTAGGGTTTTTAACCAATCTTGTGCATCCAATAAGTTCATTTGTGTCATTGGATTAACATTTAGGTCATTTTCGTCCTCCCTAGGCATATTCTTGTCCAATTAGGGTTTTTAACCAATCTTGTGCATCCAATAGGTGTGTTTGTGTCATTGGATGATCAATTAGGTCATTTTCATCCTTTCTATGCTTATTCTTGTCCAATTAGGGTTTTTAACCAATCTTGTGCATCCAATAGGTGTGTTTGTGTCATTGGATGATCAATTAGGTCATTTTCGTCCTTCCTAGGCTTATTCTTGTCCAGTTAGGGTTTTTAACCAATCTTGTGCATCCAATAAGTTCATTTGTGTCATTGGATTAACATTTAGGTCATTTTCGTCCTCCCTAGGCATATTCTTGTCCAATTAGGGTTTTTAACCAATCTTGTGCATCCAATAGGTGTGTTTGTGTCATTGGATGATCAATTAGGTCATTTTCGTCCTCCCTAGGCTTATTCTTGTCCAATTAGGGTTTTTAACCAATCTTGTGCCTTCAATAGGTGTGTTTGTGCCATTGGATGAACATTTAGGTCATTTTCGTCCTCCCTAGGCATATTCTTGTCCAATTAGGGTTTTTAACCAATCTTGTGCATCCAATAGGTGTGTTTGTGTCATTGGATGATCAATTAGGTCATTTTCGTCCTCCCTAGGCTTATTCTTGTCCAATTAGGGTTTTTAACCAATCTTGTGCATCCAAAAAATTTGTATGTGTCATTGAATTAATATTTAGGTCATTTTCCTCCTCCCTAGGCATATTCTTGTCCAATTAGGGTTTTTAACCAATCTTGTGCATCCAATACGTGTTTTTGTGTCATTGGATGATCAATTAGGTCATTTTCGTCCTCCCAAGGCTTATTCTTGTCCAATTAGGGTTTTTAACCAATCTTGTGCATCCAATAAGTTCATTTGTGTCATTGGATTAACATTTAGGTCATTTTCGTCCTCCCTAGGCATATTCTTGTCCAATTAGGGTTTTTAACCAATCTTGTGCATCCAATAGGTGTGTTTGTGTCATTGGATGATCAATTAGGTCATTTTCGTCCTCCCAATGCTTATTCTTGTCCAATTAGGGTTTTTAACCAATCTTGTGCATCCAATAAGTTCATTTGTGTCATTGGATGATCAATTAGGTCATTTTCGTCCTTCCTAGGCATATTCTTGTCCAATTAGGGTTTTTAACCAACCTTGTGCATCCAATAGGTGTGTTTGTGTCATTGGATGATCAATTAGGTCATTTTCGTCCTCCCTAGGCTTATTCTTGTCCAATTAGAGTTTTTAACCAATCTTGGGCATCCAATAAGTTTGTTTATGTCATTGAATTAATATTTCGGTCATTTTCGTCCTCCCTAGGTATATTCTTGTCCAATTAGGGTTTTTAAACAATCTTGTGCATCCAATAGGTGTGTTTGTGTTATGGGATGATCAATTAGGTCATTTTTGTCCTCCCTAGGCTTATTCTTGTCCGATTAGGGTTTTTAACCAATCTTGTGCATCCAATAAGTTCATTTGTGTCATTGAATGATCAATTAGGTCATTTTCGTCCTCCCTAGGCATATTCTTGTCCAACTAGGGTTTTAAACCGATCTTGTGCATCCAATAGGTGTGTTTGTGTCATTGGATGATCAATTAGGTCATTTTCGTTCTCCCTAGGCTTATTCTTGTCCAATTAGGGTTTTTAACCAATCTTGTGCATCCAATAGGTGTGTTTGTGTCATTGGATGATCAATTAGGTCATTTTCATCCTCCCTAGGCTTATTCTTGTCCAATTAGGGTTTTTAACCAATCTTGTGCATCCGATAAGTTTGTTTGTGTCATTGAATTAATATTTAGGTCATTTTCGTCCTCCCTAGGCATATTCTTGTCCAATTAGGGTTTTTAACCAATCTTGTGCATCCAATAAGTTCATTTGTGTCATTCGATTAACATTTAGGTTATTTTCGTCCTCCCTAGGCATATTCTTGTCCAATTAGGGTTTTTAACCAATCTTGTGCATCAAATAGGTGTGTTTGTGTCACTGGATGATCAATTAGGTCATTTTCGTCCTCCCTAGGCTTATTCTTGCCCAATTAGGGTTTTTAACCAATCTTGTGCATCCAATAAGTTCATTTGTGTCATTGGATTAACATTTATGTCATTTTCGTCCTCCCTAGGCATATTCTTGTCCAATTAGGGTTTTTAACCAATCTTGTGCATCAAATAGGTGTGTTTGTGTCATTGGATGATCAATTAGGTCATTTTCGTCCTCCCTAGGCTAATTCTTGTCCAATTAGGGTTTTTAACCAATCTTGTGCATCCAATAACTTTGTTTGTGTCATTGAACTAATATTTAGGTCATTTTCCTCCTCCCTAGGCATATTCTGGTCCAATTATGGTTTTTAACCAATCTTGAGCATCCAATAAGTTCATTTGTGTCATTGGATTATCAATTAGGTCATTTTCGTCCTCCCAAGGCATATTCTTGTCCAACTAGGGTTTTTAACCAATCTTGTGCAACCAATAGGTGTGTTTATGTCATTGAATTAATATTTCGGTCATTTTCGTCCTTCCTAGGTATATTCTTGTCCAATTAGGGTTTTTAACCAATCTTGTGCATCCAATAGGTGTGTTTGTGTCATTGGATGATCAATTAGGTCATTTTCGTCCTCCCAAGGCATATTCTTGTCCAATTAGGGTTTTTAACCAATCTTGTACATCCAATAGGTGTGTTTGTGTCATTGGATGATCAATTAGGTCATTTTCGTCCTCCCTAGGCTTATTCTTGTCCAATTAGAGTTTTTAACCAATCTTGGGCATCCAATAAGTTTGTTTATGTCATTGAATTAATATTTCGGTCATTTTCGTCCTCCCTAGGTATATTCTTGTCCAATTAGGGTTTTTAACCAATCTTGTGCATCCAATAGGTGTGTTTGTGTTATTGATGATCAATTAGGTCATTTTCGTCCTCCCTAGGCTTATTCTTGTCCAATTAGGGTTTTTAACCAATCTTGTGCATCCAATAAGTTCATTTGTGTCATTGAATGATCAATTAGGTCATTTTCGTCCTCCCTAGGCATATTCTTGTCCAATTAGGGTTTTTAACCAATCTTGTGCATCCAATAGGTGTGTTTGTGTCATTGGATGATCAATTAGGTCATTTTCGTCCTCCCTAGGCTTATTCTTGTCCAATTAGGGTTTTTAACCAATCTTGTGCATCCAATAAGTTGAGTTGTGTCATTGGATTATCATTTAGGTCATTTTCGTCCTCCCTAGGCTTATTCTTGTCCAATTAGGGTCTTTAACCAATCTTGTGCATCCAATAGGTGTGTTTGTGTCATTGGATAATCAATTAGGTCATTTTCGTCCTCCCTAGGCTTATTCTTGTCCAATTAGGGTTTTTAACCAATCTTGTGCATCCAATAGGTGTGTTTGTGTCATTGAATTAATATTTAGGTCATTTTCGTCCTCCCTAGGTATATTCTTGTCCAATTAGGGTTTTTAACCAATCTTGTGCATCCAATAGGTGTGTTTGTGTCATTGGATGATCAATTAGGTCATTTTCGTCCTCCCTATGCTTATTCTTGTCCAATTAGGGTTTTTAACCAATCTTGTGCATACAATAGGTGTGTTTGTGTCATTGGATGATCAATTAGGTCATTTTCTTCCTCCCTAGGCTTATTCTTGTCCAATTAGGGTTTTTAACCAATCGTGTGCATCCAATAGGTGTGTTTGTGTCATTGGATGATCAATTATGTCATTTTGATCCTCCCTAGGCTTATTCTGGTCCAATTAGGGTTTTTAACAAAACTTGTGCATCCAATAAGTTCATTTGTGTCATTGGATTAACATTTAGGTCATTTTCGTCCTCCCTAGGCATATTCTTGTCCAATTAGGGTTTTTAACCAATCTTGTGCATCCAATAGGTGTGTTTGTGTCATTGGATGATCAATTAGGCCATTTTCGTCCTCTCTAGGCTTATTCTTGTCCAATTAGGGTTTTTAACCAATGTTGTGCATCCAATAACTTTGTTTGTGTCATTGAATTAATATTTAGGTCATTTTCGTCCTCCCTAGGCATATTCTTGTCCAATTAGGGTTTTTAACCAATCTTGTGCATCCAATAGGTGTGTTTGTGTCATTGGATGATCAATTAGGTCATTTTCGTCCTCCCTAGGCTTATTCTTGTCCAATTAGGGTTTTTAACCAATCTTGTGCATACAATAAGTTCATTTGTGTCATTGGATTAACATTTAGGTCATTTTCGTCCTTCCTAGGCATATTCTTGACCAATTAGGGTTTTTAACCAATCTTGTGCTTCCAATAGGTGTGTTTGTGTCATTGGATGATCAATTAGGTCATTTTCGTCCTCCCTAGGCTTATTCTTGTCCCATTAGGGTTTTTAACCAATGTTGTGCATCCAATAACTTTGTTTGTGTCATTGAATTAATATTTAGGTCATTTTCGTCCTCCCTAGGCATATTCTTGTCCAATTAGGGTTTTTAACCAATCTTGTGCATCCAATAGCTGTGTTTGTGTCATTGAATGATAAATTAGGTCATTTTCGTCCTCCCTAGGCTTATTCTTGTCCAATTAGGGTTTTTAACCAATCTTGTGCATCCAATAGGTGTGTTTGTGTCATTGGATGATCAATTAGGTCATTTTCGTCCTCCCTAGGCTTATTCTTGTCCAATTAGGGTTTTTAACCAATCTTGTGCATCCAATAGGAGTGTTTGTGTCATTGGATGATTATTTAGGTCATTTTCGTCCTCCCTAGGCATATTCTTGTCCAATTAGGGTTTTTAACCAATCTTGTGCATCCAATAGGTGTGTTTGTGTCATTGGATGATCAATTAGGTCATTTTCGTCCTCCCTAGGCTTATTCAAGTCCAATTAGGGTTTTTAACCAATCTTGTGCATCCAATAAGTTTGTTTGTGTCATTGAATTAATATTTAGGTCATTTTCGTCCTCCCTAGGCATATTCTTGTCCAATTAGGGTTTTTAACCAATCTTGTGCATCCAATAAGTTCATTTGTGTCATTGGATTGACATTTAGGTCATTTTCGTCCTCCCGAGGCATATTCTTGTCCAATTAGGGTTTTTAACCAATCTTGTGCATCCAATAGCTGTGTTTGTGTCATTGGATGATCAATTAGGTCATTTTCGTCCTCCCTAGGCTTATTCTTGCCCAATTAGGGTTTTTAACCAATCTTGTGCATCCAATAAGTTCATTTGTGTCATTGGATTAACATTTAGGTCATTTTCGTCCTCCCTAGGCATATTCTTGTCCAATTAGGGTTTTTAACCAATCTTGTGCATCCAATAGGTGTGTTTGTGTCATTGGAAGATCAATTAGGTCATTTTCGTCCTCCCTAGGCTTATTCTTGTCCAATTAGGGTTTTTAACCAATCTTGTGTATCCAATATGTTCATTTGTGTCATTGGATGATCAATTAGGTCATTTTTCGTCCTCCCTAGGCTTATTCTTGTCCAATTAGGGTTTTTAACCAATCTTGTGCATCCAATAAGTTCATTTGTGTCATTGGATTAACATTTAGGTCATTTTCGTCCTCCCTAGGCATATTCTTGTCCAATTAGGGTTTTTAACCAATCTTGTGCATCCAATAGGTGTGTTTGTGTCATTGGATGATCAATTAGGTTATTTTCGTCCTCCTTAGGCATATTCTGGTCCAATTAGGGTTTTTGACTAATCTTGTGCATCCAATAAGTTCATTTATGTCTTTGGATGATCAATTAGGTCATTTTCGTCCTCCCTAGGCATATTCTTGTCCAATTAGGGTTTTTAACCAATCTTGTGCATCCAATAAGTTAAGTTGTGTCATTGGATTAACATTTAGGTCATTTTCGTCCTCCCTAGGCTTATTCTTGTCCAATTAGGGTTTTTAACCAATCTTGTGCATCCAATAAGTTCATTTGTGTCATTGGATTAACATTTAGGTCATTTTCGTCCTCCCTAGGCATATTCTTGTCCAATTAGGGTTTTTAACCAATCTTGTGCATCCAATAGGTGTGTTTGTGTCATTGGATGATCAATTAGGTAATTTTCGTCCTCCCTAGGCTTATTCTTGTCCAATTAGGGTTTTTAACCGATCTTGTGCATCCAATAGGTGTGTTTGTGTCATTGGATGATCAATTAGGTCATTTTCGTCCTCCCTATGCATATTCTTGTCCAATTAGGGTTTTTAACCAATCTTGTGCATCCAATAGGTGTGTTTGTGTCATTGGATGATCAATTAGGTCATTTTCGTCCTCCCTAGGCTTATTCTTGTCCAATTAGGGTTTTTAACCAATCTTGGGCATCCAATAAGTTCATTTGTGTCGTTGGATGATCAATTAGGTCATTTTCGTCCTCCCTAGGCATATTCTTGTCCAACTAGGGTTTTTAACCAATCTTGTGCATCCAATAGGTGTGTTTGTGTCATGGGATGATCAATTAGGACATTTTCGTCCTCCCTTGGCTTATTCTTGTCCAATTAGGGTTTTTAACCAATCTTGTGCATCCAATAGGTGTGTTTGTGTCATTGGATGATCAATTAGGTCATTTTTCTCCTCCCTAGGCTTATTCTTGTCCAATTAGGGTTTTTAACCAATCTTGTGCATCCAATAAGTTCATTTGTGTCATTGGATGATCAATTAGGTCATTTTCGTCCTCCCTAGGCATATTCTTGTCCAACTAGGGTTTTTAACCAATCTTGTGCATCGAATAGGTGTGTTTGTGTCATTGGATGATCAATTAGGTCATTTTCGTCCTCCCTAGGCTAATTCTTGTCCAATTAGGGTTTTTAACCAATCTTGTGCATCCAATAACTTTGTTTGTGTCATTGAATTAATATTTAGGTCATTTTCCTCCTCCCTAAGCATATTCTTGTCCAATTATGGTTTTTAACCAATCTTGTGCATCCAATAAGTTCATTTGTGTCATTGGATGATCAATTAGGTCATTTTCGTCCTCCCAAGGCATATTCTTGTCCAACTAGGGTTTTTAACCAATCTTGTGCAACCAATAGGTGTGTTTATGTCATTGAATTAATATTTCGGTCATTTTCGTCCTTCCTAGGTATATTCTTGTCCAATTAGGGTTTTTAACCAATCTTGTGCATCCAATAGGTGTGTTTGTGTCATTGGATGATCAATTAGGTCATTTTCGTCCTCCCAAGGCATATTCTTGTCCAATTAGGGTTTTTAACCAATCTTGTACATCCAATAGGTGTGTTTGTGTCATTGGATGATCAATTAGGTCATTTTCGTCCACCCTAGGCTTATTCTTGTCCAATTAGAGTTTTTAACCAATCTTGGGCATCCAATAAGTTTGTTTATGTCATTGAATTAATATTTCGGTCATTTTCGTCCTCCCTAGGTATATTCTTGTCCAATTAGGGTTTTTAACCAATCTTGTGCATCCAATAGGTGTGTTTGTGTTATTGGATGATCAATTAGGTCATTTTCGTCCTCCCTAGGCTTATTCTTGTCCAATTAGGGTTTTTAACCAATCTTGTGCATCCAATAACTTCATTTGTGTCATTGAATGATCAATTAGGTCATTTTCGTCCTCCCTAGGCATATTCTTGTCCAACTAGGGTTTTTAACCGATCTTGTGCATCCAATAGGTGTGTTTGTGTCAATGGATGATCAATTAGGTCATTTTCGTCCTCCCTAGGCTTATTCTTGTCCAATTAGGGTTTTTAACCAATCTTATGCATCCAATAGGTGTGTTTGTGTCATTGGATGATCAATTAGGTCATTTTCGTCCTCCCTAGGCTTATTCTTGTCCAATTAGGGTTTTTAACCAATCTTGTGCATCCGATAAGTTTGTTTGTGTCATTGAATGATCAATTAGGTCATTTTCGTCCTCCCTAGGCATATTCTTGTCCAATTAGGGTTTTTAACCAATCTTGTGCATCCAATAGGTGTGTTTGTGTCATTGGATGATCAATTAGGTCATTTTCGTCCTCCCTAGGCTTATTCTTGTCCAATTAGGGTTTTTAACCGATCTTGTGCATCCAATAGGTATGTTTGTGTCATTGGATGATCAATTAGGTCATTTTCGTCCTCCCTAGGCTTATTCCTGTCCAATTAGGGTTTCTAACCAATCTTGTGCATCCAATAAGTTGAGTTGTGTCATTGGATGATCAATTAGGTCATTTTCGTCCTCCCTAGGCTTATTCTTGTCCAATTAGGGTTTTTAACCAATCTTGTGCATCCAATAAGTTGAGTTGTGTCATTGGATTAACATTTAGGTCATTTTCGTCCACCCTAGGCATATTCTTGTCCAATTAGGGTTTTTAACCAATCTTGTGCATCCAATAGGTGTGTTTGTGTCATTGGATGATCAATTAAGTCATTTTCGTCCTCCCTAGGCTTATTCTTGTCCAATTAGGGTTTTTAACCAATCTTGTGCATCCAATAAGTTGAGTTGTGTCATTGGATTAACATTTAGGTCATTTTCGTTCTCCTTACGCTTATTCTTGTCCAATTAGGGTTTTTAACGAATCTTGTGCATCCAATAGGTGTGTTTGTGTCATTGGATGATCAATTAGGTCATTTTCGTCCTCGCTAGGTATATTCTTGTCCAATTAGGGTTTTTAACCAATCTTGTGCATCCAATAGGTGTGTTTGTGTCATTGGATGATCAATTAGGTCATTTTCGTCCTCCCTAGGCTTATTCTTGTCCAATTAGGGTTTTTAACCAATCTTGTGCATCCAATAAGTTCATTTGTGTCATTGGATAATCAATTAGGTCATTTTCGTCCTTCCTAGGCATATTCTTGTCCAATTAGGGTTTTTAACCAATCTTGTGCATCCAATAGGTGTGTTTGTGTCATTGGATGATCAATTAGGTCATTTTCGTCCTCCCTAGGCTTATTCTTGCCCAATTAAGGTTTTTAACCAATCTTGTGCATCCAATAAGTTGAGTTGTGTCATTGGATTAACATTTAGGTCATTTTCGTCCTCCCTAGGCATATTCTTGTCCAATTAGGGTTTTTAACCAATCTTGTGCATCCAATAAGTTGTGTTGTGTCATTGGATTAACATTTAGGTCATTTTCGTCCTCCCTAGGCATATTCTTGTCCAATTAGGGTTTTTAACCAATCTTGTGCATCCAATAGGTGTGTTTGTGTCATTGGATGATCAATTAGGTCATTTTCGTCCTCCCTAGGCATATTCTTGTCCAATTAGGGTTTTTAACCAATCTTGTGCATCCAATAGGTGTGTTTGTGTCATTGGATGATCAATTAGGTCATTTTCGTCCTCCCTAGGCTTATTCTTGCCCAATTTGGGTTTTTAACCAATCTTGTGCATCCAATAAGTTGAGTTGTGTCATTGGATTAGCATTTAGGTCATTTTCGTCCTCCCTAGGCTTATTCTTGTCCAATTAGGGTTTTTAACCAATCTTGTGCATCCAATAGGTGTGTTTGTGGCAATGGATGATCAATTAGGTCATTTTCGTCCTCCCTAGGCATATTCTTGTCCAATTAGGGTTTTTAACCAATCTTGTGCATCCAATAGGTGTGTTTGTGTCATTGGATGATCAATTAGGTCATTTTCGTCCTCCCTAGGCTTATTCTTGTCCAATTAGGGTTTTTAACCAATCTTGTGCATCCAATAGGTGTGTTTGTGTCATTGGATGATCAATTGGGTCATTTTCTTCCTCCCTAGGAATATTTTTATCCAATTAGGGTTTTTAACAATTCTTGTGCATCCAATAGGTTTGTTTGTTTCATTGAATTAATATTTAGGTCATTTTTGTCCTCTCTAGGCATATTCTTGTCCAATTAGGGTTTTTAACCAATCTTGTGCATCCAATAAGTTTGTTTGTGTCAATGAATTAATATTTAGGTCATTTTTGTCCTCCCTAGGCATATTCTTGTCCAATTAGGGTTTTTAACCAATCTTGTGCATCCAATAGGTGTGTTTGTGTCATTGGATGATCAATTAGGTCATTTTCGTCCTCCCTAGGCTTATTCTTGACCAATTAGGGTTTTTAACCAATCTTGTGCATCTAATAAGTTCATTTGTGTCATTGGATGATCAATTAGGTAATTTTCGTCCTCCCTAGTCTTATTCTTGTCCAACTAGGGTTTTTAACCAATCTTGTGCATCCAATAAGTTTGTTTGTGTCATTGAATTAATATTTAGGTCATTTTTGTCCTCCCTAGGCATATTCTTGTCCAATTAGGGTTTTTAACCAATCTTGTGCATCCAATAGGTGTGTTTGTGTCATTGGATGATCAATTAGGTCATTTTCGTCCTCCCTAGGCTTATTCTTGTCCAATTAGGGTTTTTAACCAATCTTGTGCATCCAATAGGTGTGTTTGTGTCATTGGATGATCAATTAGGTCATTTTCGTCCTCCATAGACATATTCTTGTCCAATTAGGGTTTTTAACCAATCTTGTGCATCCAATAAGTTCATTTGTGTCATTGGATTAACATTTAGGTCATTTTCGTCCTCCCTAGGCATATTCTTGTCCAATTAGGGTTTTTAACCAATCTTGTGCATCCAATAGGTGTGTTTGTGTCATTGGATGATCAATTAGGTTATTTTCGTCCTCCCTAGGCTTATTCTTGTCCAATTAGGGTTTTTAACCAATCTTTTGCATCCAATAAGTTCATTTGTGTCATTGGATGATCAATTAGGTCATTTTCGTCCTCCCAAGGCTTATTCTTGTCCAACTAGGGTTTTTAACCAATCTTGTGCATCCAATAGGTGTGTTTGTGTCATTGGATGATCAATTAGGTCATTTTCGTCCTCCCTAGGCTTATTCTTGCCCAATTAGGGTTTTTAACCAATCTTGTGCATCCAATAAGTTCATTTGTGTCATTGGATTAACATTTAGGTCATTTTCGTCCTCCCTAGGCATATTCTTGTCCAATTAGGGTTTTTAACCAATCTTGTGCATCCAATAGGTGTGTTTGTGTCATTGGATGATCAATTAGGTCATTTTCGTCCTCCCTGTGCTTATTCTTGTCCAATTAGGGTTTTTAACCAATCTTGTGCATCCAATAGGTGTGTTTGTGGCAATGGATGATCAATTAGGTCATTTTCGTCCTCCCTAGGCTTATTCTTGTCCAATTAGGGTTTTTAACCAATCTTGTGCATCCAATAGGTGTGTTTGTGGCAATGGATGATCAATTAGGTCATTTTCGTCCTCCCTAGGCTTATTCTTGTCCAATTAGGGTTTTTAACCAATCTTGTACATCCAATATGCGTGTTTGTGTCATTGGATGATCAATTAGGTCATTTTCATCCTCCCTAGGCTTTTTCTTGTCCAATTTGGGTTTTTAACCAATCTTGTGCATCCAATAAGTTCATTTGTGTCATTGGATTAACATTTAGGTCATTTTCGTCCTCCCTAGGCATATTCTTGTCCAATTAGGGTTTTTAACCAATCTTGTGCATCCAATAGGTGTGTTTGTGTCATTGGATGATCAATTAGGTCATTTTCGTCCTCCCTAGGCTTATTCTTGTCCAATTAGGGTTTTTAACCAATCTTCTGCATCCGATAAGTTTGTTTGTGTCTTGAATTAATATTTAGGTCATTTTCGTCCTCCCTAGGCATATTCTTGTCCAATTAGGGTTTTTAACCAATCTTGTGCATCCAATAGGTGTGTTTGTGTCATTGGATGATCAATTAGGTTATTTTCGTCCTCCATAGGCTTATTCTTGTCCAATTAGGGTTTTTAACCAATCTTGTGCATCCAATAAGTTGAGTTGTGTCATTGGATTAACATTTAGGTCATTTCCATCCTCCCTAGGCTTATTCTTATCCAATTAGGGTTTTTAACCATTCTTGTGCATCCAATAAGTTCATTTGTGTCATTGGATTAACATTTAGGTCATTTTCGTCCTCCCTAGGCATATTCTTGTCCAATTAGGGTTTTTAACCAATCTTGTGCATCCAATAGGTGTGTTTGTGTCATTGGATGATCAATTAGGTTATTTTCGTCCTCCCTAGGCTTATTCTTGTCCAATTAGGGTTTTTAACCAATCTTGTGCATCCAATAGGTGTGTTTGTGTCATTGTATGACCAATTAGGTCATTTTCGTCCTCCCTAGGCATATTCTTGTCCAATTAGGGTTTTTAACCAATCTTGTGCATCCAATAGGTGTGTTTGTGTCATTGGATGATCAATTAGGTCATTTTCGTCCTCCCTAGGCTTATTCTTGTCCAATTAGGGTTTTTAACCAATCTTGTGCATCCAATAAGTTGAGTTGTGTCATTGGATTAACATTTAGGTCATTTTCGTTCTCCCTACGCTTATTCTTGTCCAATTAGGGTTTTTAACCAATCTTGTGCATCCAATAGGTGTGTTTGTGTCATTGGATGATCAATTAGGTCATTTTCGTCCTTCCTAGGCATATTCTTGTCCAATTAGGGTTTTTAACCAGTCTATTGCATCCAATAGGTGTGTTTGTGTCTTCCAATAACTTTGTTTGTGTCATTGAAATAATATTTAGGTCATTTTCGTCCTCCCTAGGCATATTCTTGTCCAATTATGGTTTTTAACCAATCTTGTGCATCCAATAGGTGTGTTTGTGTCATTGGATGATAAATTAGGTCATATTCGTCCTCCCTAGGCTTATTATTGTCCAATTAGGGTTTTTAACCAATCTTGTGCTTCCAATAAGTTCATTTGTGTCATTGGATTAACATTTAGGTTATTTTCGTCCTCCCTAGGCATATTCTTGTCCAATTAGGGTTTTTAACCAATCTTGTGCATCCAATAGGTGTGTTTGTGTCATTGGATGATCAATTAGGTCATTTTCGTCCTCCCTAGGCTTATTCTTGTCCAATTAGGGTTTTTAACCAATCTTGTGCATCCAATAAGTTCATTTGTGTCATTGGATTAACATTCAGGTCATTTTCGTCCTCCCTAGGCATATTCTTGTCCAATTAGGGTTTTTAACCAATCTTGTGCATCCAATAGGTGTGTTTGTGTCATTGGATGATCAATTAGGTCATTTTCGTCCTCCCTAGGCTTATTCTTGTCCAATTAGGATTTTTATCCAATCTTGTGCATCCAATAAGTTCATTTGTGTCATTGGATGATCAATTAGGTCATTTTCGTCCTCCCTAGGCATATTCTTGTCCAACTAGGGTTTTTAACCAATCTTGTGCATCCAATAGGTGTGTTTGTGTCATTGGATGATCAATTAGGTCATTTTCGTCCTCCATAGGCTTATTCTTGTCCAATTAGAGTTTTTAACCAATCTTGTGCATCCAATAAGTTCATTTGTGTCATTGGATTAACATTTAGGTCATTTTCGTCCTCCCTAGGCATATTCTTGTCCAATTAGGGTTTTTAACCAATCTTGTGCATCCAATAGGTGTGTTTGTGTCATTGGATGATCAATTAGGTCATTTTCGTCCTCCCTATGCTTATTTTTGTCCAATTAGGGTTTTTAACCAATCTTGTGCATCCAATAAGTTCATTTGTGTCATTGGATAATCAATTAGGTCATTTTCGTCCTTCCTAGGCATATTCTTGTCCAATTAGGGTTTTTAACCAATCTTGTGCATCCAATAGGTGTGTTTGCGTCATTGGATGATCAATTAGGTCATTTTCGTCCTCCCTAGGCTTATTCTTGTCCAATTAGGGTTTTTAACCAATCTTGTGCATCCAATAGGTCTGTTTGTGTCATTGAATGATCAATTAGGTTATTTTCGTCCTCCCTAGGCTTATTCTTATCCAATTAGGGTTTTTAACCAATCTTGTGCATCCGATAAGTTTGTTTGTGTCATTGGATGATCAATTAGGTCATTTTCGTCCTCCCTAGGCTTATTCTTGCCCAATTAGGGTTTTTAACCAATCTTGTGCATCCAATAAGTTCATTTGTGTCATTGGATAAACATTTAGGTCATTTTCGTCCTCCCTAGGCATATTCTAGTACAATTAGGGTTTTTAACCAATCTTGTGCATCCAATAAGTTTGTTTGTGTCATTGGATGATCAATTAGGTCATTTTCGTCCTCCCTAGGCTTATTCTTGCCCAATTAGGGTTTTTAACCAATCTTGTGCATCCAATAAGTTCATTTGTGTCATTGGATTAACATTTAGGTTATTTTCGTCCTCCCTAGGCATATTCTTGTCCAATTAGGGTTTTTAACCAATCTTGTGCATCCAATAGGTGTGTTTGTGTCATTGGATGATCAATTAGGTCATTTTCGTCCTCCCTATGCTTATTCTTGTCCAATTAGGGTTTTTAACCAATCTTGTGCATTCAATAAGTTCATTTGTGTCATTGGATGATCAATTAGGTCATTTTCGTCCTTCCTATGCATATTCTTGTCCAACTAGGGTTTTTAACCAACCTTGTGCATCCAATAGGTGTGTTTGTGTCATTGGATGATCAATTAGGTCATTTTCGTCCTCCCTATGCTTATTCTTGTCCAATTAGAGTTTTTAACCAATCTTGGGCATCCAATAAGTTTGTTTATGTCATTGAATTAATATTTCGGTCATTTTCGTCCTCCCTAGGTATATTCTTGTCCAATTAGGGTTTTTAACCAATCTTGTGCATCCAATAGGTGTGTTTGTGTTATTGGATGATCAATTAGGTTATTTTCGTCCTCCCTAGGCTTATTCTTGTCCAATTAGGGTTTTTAACCAATCTTGTGCATCCAATAAGTTCATTTGTGTCATTGAATGATCAATTAGGTCATTTTCGTCCTCCCTAGGCATATTCTTGTCCAACTAGGGTTTTTAACCGATCTTGTGCATCCAATAGGTGTGTTTGTGGCATTGGATGATCAATTAGGTCATTTTCGTCCTCCCTATGCTTATTCTTGTCCAATTAGGGTTTTTAACCAATCTTGTGCATCCAATAGGTGTGTTTGTGTCATTGGAGGATCAGTTAGGTCATTTTCGTCCTCCCTAGGCTTATTCTTGTCCAATTAGGGTTTTTAACCAATCTTGTGCATCCAATAGGTGTGTTTGTGTCATTGGATGATCAATTAGGTCATTTTCGTCCTCCCTAGGCTTATTCTTGTCCAATTAGGGTTTTTAACCAATCTTGTGCATCCAATAGGTGTGTTTGTGTCATTGGATGATCAATTAGGTCATTTTCGTCCTCCCTAGGCTTATTCTTGTCCAATTAGGGTTTTTAACCAATCTTGTGCATCCGATAAGTTCATTTGTGTCAATGGATTAATATTTAGGTCATTTTCGTCCTCCCTAGGCATATTCTTGTCCAATTAGGGTTTTTAACCAATCTTGTGCATCCAATAGGTGTGTTTGTGTCATTGGATGATCAATTAGGTCATTTTCGTCCTCCCTATGCTTATTCTTGTCCAATTATGGTTTTTAACCAATCTTGTGCATCCAATAAGTTCATTTGTGTCATTGGATGGTCAATTAGATCATTTTCGTCCTCCCTAGGCATATTCTTGTCCAACTAGGGTTTTTAACCAATCTTGTGCCTCCAATAGGTGTGTTTGTGCCATTGGATGATCAATTAGGTTATTTTCGTCCTCCCTAGGCTTATTCTTGTCCAATTAGGGTTTTTAACCAATCTTGTGCATCCAATAGGTGTGTTTGTGTCATTGGATGATCAATTAGGTCATTTTCGTCCTCCCAAGGCATATTCTTGTCCAATTAGGGTTTTTAACCAATCTTGTGCATCCAATAAGTTCATTTGTTTCATTAGATTAACATTTAGGTCATTTTCGTCCTCCCTAGGCATATTCTTGTCCAATTAGGGTTTTTAACCAATCTTGTGCATCCAATAGGTGTGTTTGTGTCATTGGATGATCAATTAGGTCATTTTCGTCCTCCCTAGGCTTATTCTTGTCCAATTAGGGTTTTTAACCAATCTTGTACATCCAATAAGTTTATTTGTGTCATTGGATTAACAGTTAGGTCATTTTCGTCCTCCCTAGGCATATTCTTGTCCAATTAGGGTTTTTAACCAATCTTGTGCTTCCAATAGGTGTGTTTGTGTCATTGAATGATCAATTAGGTCATTTTCGTCCTCCCCAGGCTTATTCTTGTCCAATTAGAGTTTTTAACCAATCTTGTGTATCCAATAACTTTGTTTGTGTCATTGAATTAATATTTAGGTCATTTTCGTCCTCCCTAGGCATATTCTTGTCCAATTAGGGTTTTTAACCAATCTTGTGCATCCAATAGGTGTGTTTGTGTCATTGGATGATCAATTAGGTCATTTTCGTCCTCCCTAGGCTTATTCTTGTCCAATTAGGGTTTTTAACCAATCTTGTGCATCCAATAGGTGTGTTTGTGTCATTGGATGATCAATTAGGTCATTTTCGTCCTCCCTAGGCTTATTCTTGTCCAATTAGGGTTTTTAACCAATCTTGTGCATCCAATAAGTTCATTTGTGTCATTGGATGATCAATTAGGTCATTTTTGTCCTCCCTAGGCTTATTCTTGTCCAATTAAGGTTTTTAACCAATCTTGTGCATCCAATAAATTTGTTTGTGTCATTGAATTAATATTTAGGTCATTTTCGTCCTCCCTAGGCATATTCTTCTCCAATTAGGGTTTTTAACCAATCTTGTGCATCCAATAAGTTTGTTTGTGTCATTGAATTCATATTTAGGTCATTTTCGTCCTCTCTAGGCATCATCTTGTCCAATTAGGGTTTTTAACCAATCTTTTGCATCCAATAGGTGTGTTTGTGTCATTGGATGATCAATTAGGTCATTTTCGTCCTCCCTAGGCTTATTCTTGTCCAATTAGGGTTTTTAACCAATCTTTTGCATCCAATAGGTGTGTTTGTGTCATTGGATGATCAATTAGGTCATTGTCATGCTCCCTAGGCCTATTCTTGTCCAATTAGGGTTTTTAACCAATCTTGTGCATCCAATAGGTGTGTTTGTGTCATTGGATGATCAATTAGGTCATTTTCGTCCTCCCTAGGCTTATTCTTGTCCAATTAGGGTTTTTAACCAATCTTGTGCATCCAATAGGTGTGTTTGTGTCATTGGATGATCAATTAGGTCATTTTCGTCCTCCCTAGGCTTATTCTTGTCCAATTAGGGTTTTTAACCAATCTTTTGCATCCAATAGGTGTGTTTGTGTCATTGGATGACCAATTAGGTCATTTTCGTCCTCCCAAGGCATATTCTTGTCCAATTAGGGTTTTTAACCAATCTTGTGCATCCCATAGGTGTGTTTGTGGCAATGGATGATCAATTAGGTCATTTTCGTCCTCCCTAGGCTTATTCTTGTCCAATTAGGGTTTTTAACCAATCTTGTGCATCCAATAGGTGTGTTTGTGTCATTGGATGATCAATTAGGTCATTTTCGTCCTCCCTAGGCTTATTCTTGTCCAATTAGGGTTTTTAACCAATCTTGTTCATCCAATAAGTTCATTTGTGTCATTGGATGATCAATTAGGTCATTTTCGTCCTCCCTAGGCATATTCTTGTCCAACTAGGGATTTAAACCAATCTTGTGCATCCAATAGGTGTGTTTGTGTCATTGGATGATCAATTAGGTCATTTTCGCCTCTCTAGGCTTATTCTTTTTTAATTAGGGTTTTTAACCAATCTTGTGCATCCAATAGGTGTGTTTGTGTCATTGGATAATCAATTAGGTCATTTTCGTCCTCCCTAGGCTTATTCTTGTCCAATTAGGGTTTTTAACCAATCTTGTGCATCCAATAGGTGTGTTTGTGTCATTGGATGATCAATTAGGTCATTTTCGTCCTCCCTAGGCTTATTCTTGTCCAATTAGGGTTTTTAACCAATCTTGAGCTTCCAATAAGTTGAGTTGGGTCATTGGATTAACATTTAGGTCATTTTCGTCCTCCCTAGGCATATTCTTGTCCAATTAGGGTTTTTAACCAATCTTGTGCATCCAATAGGTGTGTTTGTGTCATTGGATGATCAATTAGGTCATTTTCGTCCTCCCTAGGCTTATTCTTGTCCAATTAGGGTTTTTAACCAATCTTGTACATCTAATAAGTTCATTTGTGTCATTGGATTAACATTTAGGTCATTTTCGTCCTCCCTAGGAATATTCTTGTCCAATTAGGGTTTTTAACCAATCTTGTGCATCCAATAGGTGTGTTTGTGTCATTGGATGATCAATTAGGTCATTTTCGTCCTCCCTAGGCATATTCTTGTCCAATTAGGGTTTTTAACCAATCTTGTTCATCCAATAAGTTTGTTTGTGTCATTGAATTAATATTTAGGTCATTTTCGTCCTCCCTAGGCATATTCTTGTCCAATTAGGGTTTTTAACCAATCTTGTGCATCCAATAAGTTCATTTGTGTCATTGGATTAACATTTAGGTTATTTTCGTCCTCCTAGGTATATTCTTGTCCAATTAGGGTTTTTAACCAATCTTGTGCATCCAATAGGTGTGTTTGTGTCATTCGATGATCAATTAGGTCATTTTCGTCCTCCCTAGGCTTATTCTTGTCCAATTAGGGTTTTTAACCAATCTTGTGCATCCAATAAGTTCATTTGTGTCATTGGATTAACATTTAGGTCATTTTCGTCCTCCCTAGGCATATTCTTGTCCAATTAGGGTTTTTAACCAATCTTGTGCATCCAATAGGTGTGTTTGTGTCATTGGATGATCAATTAGGTCATTTTCGTCCTCCCTATGCTTATTCTTGTCCAATTAGGGTTTTTAACCAATTTTGTTCATCCAATAAGTTTGTTTATGTCATTGAATTAATATTTAGGTCATTTTCGTCCTCCCTAGGCATATTCTTGTCCAATTAGGGTTTTTAACCAATCTTGTGCATCCAATAGGTGTGTTTGTGTCATTGGATGATCAATTAGGTCATTTTCGTCCTCACTAGGCTTATTCTTGTCCAATTAGGGTTTTTAACCAATCTTGTGCATCCAATAGGTGTGTTTGTGTCATTGGATGATCAATTAGGTCATTTTCGTCCTCCCTAGGCATATTCTTGTCTAATTAGGGTTTTTAACCAATCTTGTGCATCCAATAGGTGTGTTTGTGTCATTGGATGATCAATTAGGTCATTTTCGTCCTCCCTAGGCTTATTCTTTCCCAATTAGGGTTTTTAACCAATCTTGTGCATCCAATAAGTTCATTTGTGTCATTGGATTAACATTTAGGTCATTTTGGTCCTCCATAGGCATATTCTTGTCCAATTAGGGTTTTTAACCATTCTTGTGCTTCCATTAGGTGTGTTTGTGTCATTGGATGATCAATTAGGTCATTTTCGTCCTCACTAGGCTTATTCTTGTCCAATTAGGGTTTTTAACCAATCTTGTGCATCCAATAGGTGTGTTTGTGTCATTGGATGATCAATTAGGTCATTTTCGTCCTCCCTAGGCTTATTCTTGTCCAATTAGGGTTTTTAACCAATCTTGTGCATCCAATAACTTTGATTGTGTCATTGAATTAATATTTAGGTCATTTTCGTCCTCCCTAGGCATATTCTTGTCCAATTATGGTTTTTAACTAATCTTGTGCATCCAATAGGTGTGTTTGTGTCATTGGATGATCAATTAGGTCATTTTCGTCCTCCCTAGGCTTATTCTTGTCCAATTAGGGTTTTTAACCAATCTTGTGCATCCAATAGGTGTGTTTGTGTCATTGGATGATCAATTAGGTCATTTTCGTCCTCCCTAGGCTTATTCTTGCCCAATTAGGGTTTTTAACCAATCTTGTGCATCCAATAAGTTCATTTGTGTCATTGGATTAACATTTAGGTCATTTTCGTCCTCCCTAGGCATATTCTTGTCCAATTAGGGTTTTTAACCAATCTTGTGCTTCCAATAGGTGTGTTTGTGTCATTGGATTATCACTTAGGTCATTTTCGTCCTCACTATGCTTATTCTTGTCCAATTAGGGTTTTTAACCAATCTTGTGCATCCAATAGGTGTGTTTGTGTCATTGGATGATCAATTAGGTCATTTTCGTCCTCCCTAGGCTTATTCTTGTCCAATTAGGGTTTTTAACCAATCTTGTGCATCCAATAGGTGTGTTTGTGTCATTGGATGATCAATTAGGTCATTTTCGTCCTCCCTAGGCTTATTCTTGTCCAATTAGGGTTTTTAACCAATCTTGTGCATCCAATAGGTGTGTTTGTGTCATTGGATGATCAATTAGGTCATTTTCGTCCTTTCTATGCTTATTTTTGTCCAATTAGGGTTTTTAAGCAATCTTGTGCATCCAATAAGTTCATTTGTGTCATTGGATGATCAATTAGGTCATTTTCGTCCTCCCTAGGCATATTCTTGTCCAACTAGGGTTTCTAACCAATCTTGTGCTTCCAATAGATGTGTTTGTGTCATTGGATGATCAATTAGGTCATTTTCGTCCTCCCTAGGCTTATTCTTGTCCAATTAGGGTTTTTAACCAATCTTGTGCATCCAATAGGTGTGTTTGTGTCATTGGATGATCAATTAGGTCATTTTCGTCCTCCCTAGGCTTATTCTTGTCCAATTAGGGTTTTTAACCAATCTTGTGCATCCAATAGGTGTGTTTGTGTCATTGGATGATCAATTAGGTCATTTTCGTCCTCCCTATGCTTATTTTTGTCCAATTAGGGTTTATAACCAATCTTGTGCATCCAATAAGTTCATTTGTGTCATTGGATGATCAATTAGGTCATTTTCGTCCTCCCTAGGCATATTCTTGTCCAACTGGGGTTTTTAACCAATCTTCAGCATCCAATAGGTGTGTTTGTGTCATTGGATGATCAATTAGGTCATTTTAAGTCCTCCTTAGGCTTATTCTTATCCAATTAGGGTTTTTAACCAATATTGTGCATCCAATAGGTGTGTTTGTGTCATTGGATGATCAATTAGGTCATTTTCATCCTCCCGACATGGTTTTTAACCAATCTTGTGCATCCAATAAGTTCATTTGTGTCATTGGATGATCAATTAGGTCATTTTCGTCCTCCCAAGGCATATTCTTGTCCAACTAGGGTTTTTAACCAATCTTGTGCAACCAATAGGTGTGTTTATGTCATTGAATTAATATTTCGGTCATTTTCGTCCTTCCTAGGTATATTCTTGTCCAATTAGGGTTTTTAACCAATCTTGTGCATCCAATAGGTGTGTTTGTGTCATTGGATGATCAATTAGGTCATTTTCGTCCTCCCAAGGCATATTCTTGTCCAATTAGGGTTTTTAACCAATCTTGTACATCCAATAGGTGTGTTTGTGTCATTGGATGATCAATTAGGTCATTTTCGTCCTCCCTAGGCTTATTCTTGTCCAATTAGAGTTTTTAACCAATCTTGGGCATCCAATAAGTTTGTTTATGTCATTGAATTAATATTTCGGTCATTTTCGTCCT
>JBBPBR010001056.1:0-35232 GCA_037974775.1 Cicer pinnatifidum
GTTAAAAACCCTAATTGGACAAGAATAAGCCTAGGGAGGATCAAAGTGACCTAATTGATCATCCAATGAGATAAACACACCTATTGGATGCACAAGATTGGTTAAAAACCCTAATTGGACAAGAATAAGCCTAGGGAGGACGAAAATGACCTAATTGATCATCCAATGACACAAACACACCTATTGGTGCAGAAGATTGGTTAAAAACCCTAATTGGACAAGAATAAGCCTAGGGAGGACGAAAATGACCTAATTGATCATCCAATGACACAAATACACCTATTGGATGCACAAGATTGGTTTAATACCCTAGTTGGACAAGAATATGCCTAGGGAGGACGAAAATGACCTAATTAATCATCCAATGACACAAATGAACTTATTGAATGCACAAGATTGGTTAAAAACCATAGTTGGACAAGAATATGCCTAGGGAGGACGAAGATGACCTAATTGATCATCCAATGACACAAATGAACTTATTGGATGCACAAGATTGGTTAAAAACCCAAATTGGACAAGAATATGCCTAGGGAGGACGAAAATGACCTAAATATTAATTCAATGACACAAACAAAGTTTTTGGATGCACAAGATTGGTTAAAAACCCTAATTGGACAAGAATAAGCCTAGGGAGGACGAAAATGACCTAATTGATCATCCAATGACACAAACACACCTATTGGTGCACAAGATTGGTTAAAAACCCTAATTGGACAAGAATATGCCTAGGAAGGACGAAAATGACCTAAATATTAATTCAATGACACAAACACACCTATTGGATGCACAAGATTGGTTTAATACCCTAGTTGGACAAGAATATGCCTAGGGAGGACGAAAATGACCTAATTAATCATCCAATGACACAAATGAACTTATTGGATGCACAAGATTGGTTAAAAACCCTAATTGGACAAGAATAAGCCTAGGGAGGATGAAAATGACCTAATTGATTATCCAATGACACAAACACACCTATTGGATGCACAAGATTGGTTAAAAACCCTAATTGGACAAGAATAAGCCTAGGGAGGACTAAAATGACCTAATTGATCATCCAATGACACAAACACACCTATTGGATGCACAAGATTGGTTTAAAACCCTATATCTACAAGAATAAGCCTAGGGAGGACGAAAATGACCTAATTGATCATCCAATGAAACAAACACACCTATTGGATGCACAAGATTGGTTAAAAACCCTAATTGGACAAGAATAAGCCTAGGGAGGACGAAAATGACCTAATTGATCATCCAATGACACAAACACACCTATTGGATGCACAAGATTGGTTAAAAACCCTAGTTGGATAAGAATATACCTAGGGAGGACAAAAATGACCTAATTGATCATCCAATGACACAAACAAACTTATTGGATGCACAAGATTGGTTAAAAACCCTAATTGGATAAGAATAAGCCTAGGGAGGACGAAAATGACCTAATTGATCATCCAACGACAAAAACACACCTATTGGATGTACAAGATTGGTTAAAAACCCTAATTGGACAAGAATATGCCTAGGGAGGACGAAAATGACCTAATTGATCATCCAATGACACAAACACACCTATTGGATGCACAAGATTGGTTAAAAACCCTAATTGGACAAGAATAAGCCTAGGGAGGACGAAAATGACCTAATTGATCATCCAATGACACAAACACACCTATTGGATGCACAAGATTGGTTAAAAACCCTAATTGGACAAGAATAAGCCAAGGGAGGACGAAAATGACCTAATTGATCATCCATTGCCACAAACACACTTATTGGATGCACAAGATTGGTTAAAAACCCTAATTGGACAAGAATATGCCTAGGGAGGACGAAAATGACCTAAATATTAATTCAATGACACAAACAAACTTATTGGATGCACAAGATTGGTTAAAAACCCTAATTGGACAAGAATAAGCCTAGGGAGGACGAAAATGACCTAATTGATCATCCAATGACACAAACACACCTATTGGATGCACAAGATTGGTTAAAAACCCTAATTGGACAAGAATAAGCCTAGGGAGGACCAAAATGACCTAATTGATCATCCAATGACACTAACACACCTATTGGAAGCACAAGATTGGTTAAAAAACCTAATTGGACAAGAATATGCCTAGGGAGGACGAAAAGGACCTAAATATTAATTCAATGACACAAACAAACTTATTGGATGCACAAGATTGGTTAAAAACCCTAATTGGACAAGAATAAGCCTAGGGAGGACGAAAATGACCTAATTGATCATCCAATGACACAAACACACCTATTGGATGCACAAGATTGGTTAAAAACCCTAATTGGACAAGAATAAGCCCTGGGAGGACCAAAATGACCTACTTGATCATCCAATGACACAAACACACCTATTGGAAGCACAAGATTGGTTAAAAACCCTAATTGGACAAGAATATGCCTAGGGAGGACAAAAATGACCTAATTGATCATCCAATGACACAAACACACCTATTAGATGCACAAGATTGGTTAAAAACCCTAATTGGACAAGAATAGGCCTAGGGAGGACGAAAAGGACCTAAATATTAATTCAATGACACAAACAAACTTATTGGATGCACAAGATTGGTTAAAAACCCTAATTGGACAAGAATAAGCCTAGGGAGGACGAAAATGACCTAATTGATCATCCAATGACACAAACACACCTATTGGATGCACAAGATTGGTTAAAAACCCTAATTGGACAAGAATAAGCCTAGGGAGGACGAAAATGACCTAATTGATCATCCAATGACACAAACACACCTATTGGATACACAAGATTGGTTAAAAACCCTAATTGGACAAGAATAAGACTAGGGAGGACGAATATGACCTAATTGATCATCCAATGACACAAACACACCTATTGGATTCACAAGATTGGTTTAAAACCCTAGTTGGACAAGAATATGCCTAGGGAGGACGAAAATGACCTAATTGATCATCCAATGACACAAATGAACTTATTGGATGCACAAGATTGGTTAAAAACCCTAATTGGACAAGAATATGCTTAGGGAGGACGAATATGACCTAATTGATCATCCAATGACACAAACACACCTATTGGATGCACAAGATTGGTTAAAAACCCTAATTGGACAAGAATAAGCCTAGGGAGGACGAAAATGACCTAATTGATCATCCAATGACACAAACACACCTATTGGATGCACAAGATTGGTTTAATACCCTAGTTGGACAAGAATATGCCTAGGGAGGACGAAAATGACCTAATTAATCATCCAATGACACAAATGAACTTATTGGATGCACAAGATTGGTTAAAAACCCTAATTGGACAAAAATAAGCCTAGGGAGGACGAAAATGACCTAATTGATCATGCTATGACACAAACACACCTATTGGATGCACAAGATTGGTTAAAAACCCTAATTTGACAAGAATATGCCTAGGGAGAATGAAAATGACCTAATTGATCATCCAATGACACAAACACACCTATTGGATGCACAAGATTGGTTAAAAACCCTAATTGGACAAGAATAAGCCTAGGGAGGACGAAAATGACCTAATTGATCATCCAATGACACAAACACACCTATTGGATGCACAAGATTGGTTAAAAACCCTAATTGGACAACAATATGCCTAGGGAGGACGAAAATGACCTAAATATTAATTCAATGACACAAACAAAGTTATTGGATGCACAAGATTGGTTAAAAACCCTAATTGGACAAGAATAAGCCTAGGGAGGACGAAAATGACCTAATTGATCATCCAATGACACAAACACACCTATTGGATGCACAAGATTGGTTAAAAACCCTAATTGGACAAGAATAAGCCTAGGGAGGACGAAAATGACCTAATTGATCATCCAATGACACAAACACACCTATTTGATACACAAGATTGGTTAAAAACCCTAATTGGACAAGAATATGCCTAGGGAGGACGAAAATGACCTAAATGTTAATCCAATGACACAAATGAACTTATTGGATGCACAAGATTGGTTAAAAACCCTAATTGGACAAGAATAAGCCTTGAGAGGACGAAAATGACCTAATTGATCATCCAATGACACAAACACACCTATTGGATGCACAAGATTGGTTAAAAACCCTAATTGGACAAGAATAAGCCTAGGGAGGACGAAAATGACCTAATTGATCATCCAATGACACAAAACACCTATTGGATGCACAAGATTGGTTAAAAATCCTAATTGGACAAGAATAAGCCTAGGGAGGATAAAAATGACCTAATTGATCATCCAATGACACAAACACACCTATTGGATGCACAAGATTGGTTAAAAACCCTAATTGGACAAGAATAAGCCTAGGGAGGACGAAAATGACCTAATTGATCATCCAATGACACAAACACACCTATTGGATGCACAAGATTGGTTAAAAACCCTAATTGGACAAGAATAAGCCTAGGGAGGACGAAAATGACCTAATTGATCATCCAATCACACAAACACACCTATTGGATGCACAAGATTGGTTAAAAACCATAGTTGGACATGAATATGCCTAGGGAGGATGAAAATGACCTAATTGATCATCCAATGACACAAATGAACTTATTGGATGCACAAGATTGGTTAAAAACACTAATTGGACAAAAATAAGCCTAGGGAGGACAAAAATGACCTAATTGATCATCCAATGACACAAACACACCTATTGGATGCACAAGATTGGTTAAAAACCCTAATTGGACAAGAATAAGCCTAGGGAGGACGAAAATGACCTAATTGATCATCCAATGACACAAACACACCTATTGGATGCACAAGATTGGTTAAAAACCCTAATTGGACAAGAATAAGCCTAGGGAGGACGAAAATGACCTAATTGATCATCCAATGACACAAACACACCTATTGGATGCACAAGATTGGTTAAAAACCCTAATTGGACAAGAATAAGCCTAGGGAGGACGAAAATGACCTAATTGATCATCCAATGACACAAACACATCTATTGGAAGCACAAGATTGGTTAGAAACCCTAGTTGGACAAGAATATGCCTAGGGAGGACGAAAATGACCTAATTGATCATCCAATGACACAAATGAACTTATTGGATGCACAAGATTGCTTAAAAACCCTAATTGGACAAAAATAAGCATAGAAAGGACGAAAATGACCTAATTGATCATCCAATGACACAAACACACCTATTGGATGCACAAGATTGGTTAAAAACCCTAATTGGACAAGAATAAGCCTAGGGAGGACGAAAATGACCTAATTGATCATCCAATGACACAAACACACCTATTGGATGCACAAGATTGGTTAAAAACCCTAATTGGACAAGAATAAGCCTAGGGAGGACGAAAATGACCTAATTGATCATCCAATGACACAAACACACCTATTGGATGCACAAGATTGGTTAAAAACCCTAATTGGACAAGAATAAGCCTAGGGAGGACGAAAATGACCTAATTGATCATCCAATGACAGAAACACACCGATTGGATTCACAAGATTGGTTAAAAACCCTAATTCGACAAGAATATGCCTAAGGAGGACGAAAATGACCTAAATATTAATTCAATGACACAAACAAAGTTATTGGATGCACAAGATTGGTTAAAAACCCTAATTGGACAAGAATAAGCCTTGGGATGATGAAAATGACCTAATTGATCATCCAATGACACAAACACACCTATTGGATGCACAAGATTGGTTAAAAACCCTAATTGGACAAGAATAAGCCTAGGGAGGACGAAAATGACCTAATTGATCATCCAATGACACAAACACACCTATTGGATGCACAAGATTGGTTAAAAACCCTAATTGGACAAGAATAAGCCTAGGGAGGACGAAAATGACCTAATTGATCATCCAATGACACAAACACACCTATTGGATGCACAAGATTGGTTAAAAACCCTAATTGGACAAGAATAAGCCTAGGGAGGACAAAAATGACCTGATTGATCATCCAATGACACAAACACACCTATTGGATGCACAAGATTGGTTAAAAACCCTAATTGGACAAGAATATGCCTAGGGAGGACGAAAATGACCTAATTGACCATCCAATGACACAAACACACCTATTGGATGCACAAGATTGGTTAAAAACCCTAATTGGACAAGAATAAGCCTAGGGAGGACTAAAATGACCTAATTGATCATCCAATGACACAAACACACCTATTGGATGCACAAGATTGGTTAAAAACCCTAATTGGACAACAATATGCCTAGGGAGGACGAAAATAACCTAATTGATCATCCAATGACACAAACACACCTATTGGATGCACAAGATTGGTTAAAAACCCTAATTGGACAAGAATAAGCCTAGGGAGGATGAAATTGACCTAATTGATCATCCAATGACACAAACACACCTATTGGATGCACAAGATTGGATATAAACCCTAATTGGACAAGAATATGCCTAGGGAGGACGAAAATGACCTAAATGTTAATCCAATGACACAAATGAACTTATTGGATGCAAGAGATTGGTTAAAAACCATAATTGGACAAGAATAAGCATAGGGAGGATCAAAGTGACGTAATTGATCATCCAATGAGATAAACACACCTATTGGATGCACAAGATTGGTTAAAAACCCTAATTGGACAAGAATAAGCCTAGGGAGGACGAAAATGACCTAATTGATAATCCAATGACACAAACGCACCTATTGGTGCACAAGATTGGTTAAAAACCCTAATTGGACAAGAATATGCCTAGGGAGGACGAAAATGACCTAAATATTAATTCAATGACACAAACAAACTTATTGGATGCACAAGATTGGTTAAAAACCCTTAATTGGACAAGAATAAGCGTAGGGAGGACGAAAATGACCTAATTGATCATCCAATGACACAAACACACCTATTGGATGCACAAGATTGGTTAAAAACCCTAATTGGACAAGAATAAGCCTAGGGAGGATGAAATTGACCTAATTGATCATCCAATGACACAAACACACCTATTGGATGCACAAGATTGGTTAAAAACCCTAATTGGACAAGAATAAGCCTAGGGAGGACGAAAATGACGTAATTGATTATCCAATGACACAAACACACCTATTGGATGCACAAGATTGGTTAAAAACCCTAATTGGACAAGAATAAGCCTAGGGAGGATCAAAGTGACCTAATTGATCATCCAATGAGATAAACACACCTATTGGATGCACAAGATTGGTTAAAAACCCTAATTGGACAAGAATATGCCTAGGGAGGACGAAAATGACCTAAATGTGAATCCAATGACACAAATGAACTTATTGGATGCACAAGATTGGTTAAAAACCTAATTCGACAAGAATAAGCCTAGGGAGAATGAAAATGACCTAAATGTTAATCCAATGACACAACTCAACTTATTGGATGCACAAGATTGGTTAAAAACCCTAATTGGACAAGAATAAGCCTAGGGAGGACGAAAATGACCTAATTGATCATCCAATGACACAAAAACACCTATTGGATGCACAAGATTGGTTAAAAACCCTAATTCGACAAGAATATGCCTAGGGAGGACGAAAATGACCTAATTCATCATCCAATGACACAAACACACCTATTGAATGCACAAGATTGGTTAAAAACCCTAATTGGACAAGAATATGCCTAGAGAGAACGAAAATAAACTAAATATTAATTCAATGACACAAACAAACTTATTGGATGCACAAGATTGGTTAAAATCCCTAATTGGACAAGAATAAGCCTATGGAGGACGAAAATGACCTAATTGATCATCCAATGACACAAACACACCTATTGGATGCACAAGATTGGTTAAAAACCCTAATTGGACAAGAATATGCCTAGGGAGGACGGATATGACCTAAATGTTAATCCAATGACACAAATGAACTTATTGGATGCACAAGATTGGTTAAAAACCCTATTTGGACAAGAATAAGCCTAGGGAGAACGAAAATGACCTAAATGTTAATCCAATGTCACAACTCAACTTATTGGATGCACAAGATTGGTTAAAAACCCTATTTGGACAAGAACAAGCCTAGGGAGGACGAAAATGACCTAATTGATCATCCAATGACACAAACACACCTATTGGATGCACAAGATTGGTTAAAAACCCTAGTTGGACAAGAACATGCCTAGGGAGGACGAAAATGACGTAATTGATCATCCAATGAAACTAATGAACTTATTGGATGCACAAGATTGGTTAAAAACCCTAATTGGACAAGAATAAGCCTAGGGAGGACGAAAATGACCTAATTGATCATGCAATGACACAAACACACCTATTGGATACACAAGATTGGTTAAAAACCCTAATTTGACAAGAATATGCCTAGGGAGAACGAAAATGACCTAATTGATCATCCAATGACACAAACACACCTATTGGATGCACAATATTGGTTAAAAACCCTAATTGGACAAGAATAAGCCTAGGGAGGACGAAAATGACCTAATTGATCATCCAATGACACAAACACACCTATTGGATGCACAAGATTGGTTAAAAACCCTAATTGGACAAGAATAAGCCTAGGGAGGACGAAAATGACCTAATTGATCATCCAATGACACAAACACACCTATTGGATGCACAAGATTGGTTAAAAACCCTAATTGGACAAGAATAAGCCTAGGGAGGACGAAAATGACCTAATTGATCATCCAATGACACAAGCACACCTATTGGATGCACAAGGTTGGTTAAAAACCCTAATTGGACAAGAATAAGCCTAGGGAGGACGAAAATGACCTAATTGATCATCCAATGACACAAACACACCTATTGGATGCACAAGATTGGTTAAAAACCCTAATTGGACAAGAATGTGCCTAGAGAGATCGAAAATGACCTAAATTGATCATCCAATGACACAAACACACCTATTGGATGCACAAGATTGCTTAAAAACCCTAATTGGACAAGAATATGCCTAGGGAGGACGAAAATGACCTAAATGTTAATCCAATGACACAAATGAACTTATTGGATGCACAAGATTGGTTAAAAACCCTAATTGGACAAGAATAAGCCTAGGGAGGACGAAAATGACCTAATTGATCATCCAATGACACAAACACACCTATTGGATGCACAAGATTGGTTAAAAACCCTAATTGGACAAGAATATGCCTAGGGAGGACGAAAATGACCTAAATATTAATTCAATGACACAAACAAAGTTATTGGATGCACAAGATTGGTTAAAGACCCTAATTGGACAAGAATAAGCCTAGGGAGGAGGAAAATGACCTGATTGATCATCCTATGACACAAATAAACTTATTGGATGCACAAGAATGGTTAAAAACCTAATTCGACAATAATAAGCCTAGGGAGAATGAAAATGACCTAAATGTTAATCCAATGACACAACTCAACTTATTGGATGCACAAGATTGGTTAAAAACCCTAATTGGACAAGAATAAGCCTAGGGAGGACGAAAATGACCTAATTGATCATCCAATGACACAAACACACCTATTGGATGGACAAGATTGGTTAAAAACCCTAATTGGAAAAGAATATGCCTAGGGAGGACGAAAATGACCTAATTGATCATCCAATGACACAAACACACCTATTGAATGCACAAGATTGGTTAAAAACCCTAATTGGACAAGAATATGCCTAGGGAGGACGAAAAAGACCTAAATATTAATTCAATGACACAAACAAACTTATTGGATGCACAAGATTGGTTAAAAACCCTAATTGGACAAGAATAAGCCTAGGGAGGACGAAAATGACCTAATTGATCATCCAATGACACAAACACACCTATTGGATGCACAAGATTGGTTAAAAACCCTAATTGGACAAGAATAAGCCTAGGGAGGACGAAAATGACCTAATTGATCATCCAATGACACAAACACACCTATTGGAGGCACAAGATTGGTTAAAAACCCAAGTTGGACAAGAATATGCCTAGGGAGGACAAAAATGACCTAATTGATCATCCAATGACACAAACACACCTATTGGATGCACAAGATTGGTTAAAAACCCTAATTGGACAAGAATAAGCCTAGGGAGGACGAAAATGACCTAATTGATCATCCAATGACACAAACACACCTATTGGATGCACAAGATTGGTTAAAAACCCTAACTGGACAAGAATATGCCTAGGGAGGACGAAAATAACCTAATTGATCATCCAATGACACAAACACACCTATTGGATGCACAAGATTGGTTAAAAACCCTAATTGGACAAGAATATGCCTACGGAGGACGAATATGACCTAAATGTTAATCCAATAACACAAATGAACTTATTGGACGCACAAGATTGGTTAAAAACCCTAATTGGACAAGAATATGCCTAGGGAGGACGAAAATGACCTAAATATTAATTCAATGACACAAACAAAGTTATTGGATGCACAAGATTGGTTAAAAACCCTAATTGGACAAGAATAAGCCTAGGGAGAACGAAAATGACCTAAATGTTAATCCAATGACACAACTCAACTTATTGGATGCACAAGATTGGTTAAAAACCCTAATTGTACAAGAATAAGCCTAGGGAGGAAGAAAGTGACCTAATTTATCATCCAATGACACAAACACACCTATTGGATGCACAAGATTGGTTAAAAAC
Source organism: Cicer pinnatifidum (assembly GCA_037974775.1). Classification (NCBI taxonomy): domain Eukaryota; kingdom Viridiplantae; phylum Streptophyta; class Magnoliopsida; order Fabales; family Fabaceae; genus Cicer; species Cicer pinnatifidum. The sequence goes on from JBBPBR010001056.1 coordinate 10,606, forward strand.
CCTAATTGGACAAGAATAAGCCTAGGGAGGACGAAAATGACCTAATTGATCATCCAATGACACAAACACACCTATTGGATGCACAAGATTGGTTAAAAACCCTAATTGGACAAGAATAAGCCTAGGGAGGACGAAAATGACCTAATTGATCATCCAATGACACAAACACACCTATTGGATGCATAAGATTGGTTAAAAACCCTAATTGGACAAGAATAAGCTTAGGGAGGACGAAAAATGACCTAATTGATCATCCAATGACACAAACACACCTATTGGATGCACAAGATTGGTTAAAAACCCTAATTGGACAAGAATAAGCCTAGGGAGGACGAAAATGACCTAATTGATCATCCAATGACACAAACACACCTATTGGATGCACAAGATTAGTCTAAAACTCTAATTGGACAAGAATATGCCTAGGGAGGACGAAAATGACCTAAATGTTAATCCAATGACACAAATGAACTTATTGGATGCACAAGATTGGTTAAAAACCCTAATTGGACAAGAATAAGCCTAGGGAGGATCAAAGTGACCTAATTGATCATCCAATGACACAAACACACCTATTGGAAGCACAAGATTGGTTAAAAACCCTAATTGGACAAGAATATGCCTAGGGAGGACGAAAATGACCTAAATGTTAATCCAATGACACAAATGAACTTATTGGATGCACAAGATTGGTTAAAAACCCTAATTGGACAAGAATAAGCCTTGAGAGGACGAAAATGACCTAATTGATCATCCAATGACACAAACACACCTATTGGATGCACAAGATTGGTTAAAAACCCTAATTGGACAAGAATAAGCCTAGGGAGGACGAAAATGACCTAATTGATCATCCAATGACACAAAACACCTATTGGATGCACAAGATTGGTTAAAAATCCTAATTGGACAAGAATAAGCCTAGGGAGGATAAAAATGACCTAATTGATCATCCAATGACACAAACACACCTATTGGATGCACAAGATTGGTTAAAAACCCTAATTGGACAAGAATAAGCCTAGGGAGGACGAAAATGACCTAATTGATCATCCAATGACACAAACACACCTATTGGATGCACAAGATTGGTTAAAAACCCTAATTGGACAAGAATAAGCCTAGGGAGGACGAAAATGACCTAATTGATCATCCAATCACACAAACACACCTATTGGATGCACAAGATTGGTTAAAAACCATAGTTGGACATGAATATGCCTAGGGAGGATGAAAATGACCTAATTGATCATCCAATGACACAAATGAACTTATTGGATGCACAAGATTGGTTAAAAACACTAATTGGACAAAAATAAGCCTAGGGAGGACAAAAATGACCTAATTGATCATCCAATGACACAAACACACCTATTGGATGCACAAGATTGGTTAAAAACCCTAATTGGACAAGAATAAGCCTAGGGAGGACGAAAATGACCTAATTGATCATCCAATGACACAAACACACCTATTGGATGCACAAGATTGGTTAAAAACCCTAATTGGACAAGAATAAGCCTAGGGAGGACGAAAATGACCTAATTGATCATCCAATGACACAAACACACCTATTGGATGCACAAGATTGGTTAAAAACCCTAATTGGACAAGAATAAGCCTAGGGAGGACGAAAATGACCTAATTGATCATCCAATGACACAAACACATCTATTGGAAGCACAAGATTGGTTAGAAACCCTAGTTGGACAAGAATATGCCTAGGGAGGACGAAAATGACCTAATTGATCATCCAATGACACAAATGAACTTATTGGATGCACAAGATTGCTTAAAAACCCTAATTGGACAAAAATAAGCATAGAAAGGACGAAAATGACCTAATTGATCATCCAATGACACAAACACACCTATTGGATGCACAAGATTGGTTAAAAACCCTAATTGGACAAGAATAAGCCTAGGGAGGACGAAAATGACCTAATTGATCATCCAATGACACAAACACACCTATTGGATGCACAAGATTGGTTAAAAACCCTAATTGGACAAGAATAAGCCTAGGGAGGACGAAAATGACCTAATTGATCATCCAATGACACAAACACACCTATTGGATGCACAAGATTGGTTAAAAACCCTAATTGGACAAGAATAAGCCTAGGGAGGACGAAAATGACCTAATTGATCATCCAATGACAGAAACACACCGATTGGATTCACAAGATTGGTTAAAAACCCTAATTCGACAAGAATATGCCTAAGGAGGACGAAAATGACCTAAATATTAATTCAATGACACAAACAAAGTTATTGGATGCACAAGATTGGTTAAAAACCCTAATTGGACAAGAATAAGCCTTGGGATGATGAAAATGACCTAATTGATCATCCAATGACACAAACACACCTATTGGATGCACAAGATTGGTTAAAAACCCTAATTGGACAAGAATAAGCCTAGGGAGGACGAAAATGACCTAATTGATCATCCAATGACACAAACACACCTATTGGATGCACAAGATTGGTTAAAAACCCTAATTGGACAAGAATAAGCCTAGGGAGGACGAAAATGACCTAATTGATCATCCAATGACACAAACACACCTATTGGATGCACAAGATTGGTTAAAAACCCTAATTGGACAAGAATAAGCCTAGGGAGGATGAAAATGACCTAATTGATCATCCAATGACACAAACACTCCTATTGGATGCACAAGATTGGTTAAAAACCCTAATTGGACAAGAATATGCCTAGGGAGGACGAATATGATCTAATTGATCATCCAATGACACAAACACACCTATTGGATGCACAAGATTGGTTAAAAACCCTAATTGGACAAGAATATGCCTAGGGAGGACGAAAATGACCTAAATGTGAATCCAATGACACAAATGAACTTATTGGATGCACAAGATTGGTTAAAAACCTAATTCGACAAGAATAAGCCTAGGGAGAATGAAAATGACCTAAATGTTAATCCAATGACACAACTCAACTTATTGGATGCACAAGATTGGTTAAAAACCCTAATTGGACAAGAATAAGCCTAAGGAGGACGAAAATGACCTAATTGATCATCCAATGACACAAACACACCTATTGGATGCACAAGATTGGTTAAAAACCCTAATTCGACAAGAATATGCCTCGGGAGGACGAAAATGACCTAATTCATCATCCAATGACACAAACACACCTATTGAATGCACAAGATTGGTTAAAAACCCTAATTGGACAAGAATATGCCTAGGGAGAACGAAAATGACCTAAATATTAATTCAATGACACAAACAAACTGATTGGATGCACAAGATTGGTTTAAATCCCTAATTGGACAAGAATAAGCCTATGGAGGACGAAAATGACCTAATTGATCATCCAATGACACAAACACACCTATTGGATGCACAAGATTGGTTAAAAACCCTAATTGGACAAGAATATGCCTAGGGAGGACGGATATGACCTAAATGTTAATCCAATGACACAAATGAACTTATTGGATGCACAAGATTGGTTAAAAACCCTATTTGGACAAGAATAAGCCTAGGGAGAACGAAGATGACCTAAATGTTAATCCAATGTCACAACTCAACTTATTGGATGCACAAGATTGGTTAAAAACCCTATTTGGACAAGAACAAGCCTAGGGAGGACGAAAATGACCTAATTGATCATCCAATGACAAAAACACACCTATTGGATGAACAAGATTGGTTAAAAACCCTAGTTGGACAAGAACATGCCTAGGGAGGACGAAAATGACCTAATTGATCATCCAATGAAACTAATGAACTTATTGGATGCACAAGATTGGTTAAAAACCCTAATTGGACAAGAATAAGCCTAGGGAGGACGAAAATGACCTAATTGATCATGCAATGACACAAACACACCTATTGGATGCACAAGATTGGTTAAAAACCCTAATTTGACAAGAATATGCCTAGGGAGGACGAAAATGACCTAATTGATCATCCAATGACACAAACACACCTATTGGATGCACAAGATTGGTTAAAAACCCTAATTGGACAAGAATAAGCCTAGGGAGGACGAAAATGACCTAATTGATCATCCAATGACAAAACACACCAATTGGATGCACAAGATTCGTTAAAAACCCTAATTGGAGAAGAATATGCCTAGGGAGGACGAAAATGACCTAATTGATCATCCAATGACACAAACACACCTATTGGATGCACAGGATTGGTTAAAAACCCTAATTGGACAAGAATATGCCTAGGGAGGACGAAAATGACCTAATTGATCATCCAACGACACAAACACACCTATTGGATGCACAAGATCGGTTAAAAACCATAATTGGACAAGAATAAGCCTAGGGAGGACGAAAATGACCTAATTGATCATCCAATGACACAAACACACCTATTGGATGCACAAGATTGGTTAAAAACCCTAATTGGACAAGAATAAGCCTAGGGAGGACGAAAATGACCTAATTGATCATCCAATGACACAAACACACCTATTGGATGCACAAGATTCGTTAAAAACCCTAATTGGGCAAGAATATGCCTAGGGAGGACGAAAACGACCTAAATATTAATTCAATGACACAAACAAACTTATTGGATGCACAAGATTGGTTAAAAACCCTAATTGGACAAGAATAAGTCTAGGGAGGACAAAAATTACCTAATTGATCATCCAATGACACAACCACACCTATTGGATGCACAAGATTGGTTAAAAACCCTAATTGGACAAGAATATGCCAAGGGAGGACGAAAATGACCTAAATGTTAATCCAATAACACAAATGAACTTATTGGATGCACAAGATTGGTTAAAAACCCTAATTGGACAAGAATATGCCTAGGGAGGACGAAAATGACCTAAATGTTAATCCAATGACACAAATGAACTTATTGGATGCACAAGATTGGTTAAAAACCCTAATTGGACAAGAATAATCCTAGGGAGGACGAAAATAACCTAATTGATCATGCAATGACACAAACACACCTATTGGATGCACAAGATTGGTTAAAAACCCTAATTGGACAAGAATATGCCTAGGGAGGACGAAAATGACCTAAATATTAATTCAAGGACACAAATAAAGTTATTGGATGCACAAGATTGGTTAAAAACCCTAATTGGACAAGAATAAGCCTAGGGAGGACGAAAATGACCTAAATATTAATCCAATGACACAACTCAACTTATTGGATGCACAAGATTGGTTAAAAACCCTAATTGGACAAGAATAAGCCTAGGGAGGACGAAAATGACCTAATTGATCATCCAATGACACAAACACACCTATTGGATGCACAAGATTGGTTAAAAACCCTTATCAGACAAGAATATGCATAGGGAGGACGAAAATGACCTAATTGATCATCCAATGACACAAACACACCTATTGGATGCACAAGATTGGTTAAAAACCCTAATTGGACAAGAATATACCTAGGGAGGACGAAAATGACCTAATTGATCATCCAATGACACAAATGAACTTATTGGATGCACAAGATTAGTTAAAAACCCTAATTGGACAAGAATATGCCTAGGGAGGACGAAAATAACCTAATTGATCATCCAATGACACAAACACACCTATTGGAAGCACAAGATTGCTTAAAAACCCTAATTGGACAAGAATATGCCTAGGGAGGACGAAAATGACCTAAATGTTAATCCAAAGACACAAATGAACTTATTGGATGCACAAGATTGGTTAAAAACCCTAATTGGACAAGAATAAGCCTAGGGAGGACGAAAATGACCTAATTGATCATCCAATGACACAAACACACCTATTGGATGCACAAGATTGGTTAAAAACCCTAATTGGACAAGAATATGCCTAGGGAGGACGAAAATGACCTAATTGATAATCCAATGACACAAACACACCTATTGGATGTACAAGATTGGTTAAAAACCATAATTGGACAAGAATAAGCCTAGGGAGGACGAAAATGACCTAATTGATCATCCAATGACACAAACACACCTATTGGATGCACAAGATTGGTTAAAAACCCTAATTGGACAAGAATAAGCCTAGGGAGGACGAAAATGACCTAATTGATCATCCAATGACACTAATGAACTTAATGGATGCACAAGATTGGTTAAAAACCCTAATTGGACAAGAATAAGCCTAGGGAGGACGAAAATGACCTAATTGATCATCCAATGACACAAACACACCTATTGGATGCACAAGATTGGTTAAAAACCCTAATTGGACAAGAATAAGCCTAGGGAGGATCAAAGTGACCTAATTGATCATCCAATGACACAAAGACACCTATTGGATGCACAAGATTGGTTAAAAACCCTAATTGGACAAGAATATGCCTAGGGAGGACGAAAATGACCTAAATGTTAATCCAATGACACAAATGAACTTATTGGATGCACAAGATTGGTTAAAAACCCTAATTGGACAAGAATAAGCCTAGGGAGGACGAAAATGACCTTAATGTTCATCCAATGACACAAATGAACTTATTGGATGCACAAGATTGGTTAAAAACCCTAATTGGACAAGAATATGCCTAGGGAGGACGAAAATGACCTAAATGTTAATCCAATGACACAAATGAACTTATTGGATGCACAAGATTGGTTAAAAACCCTAATTGGACAAGAATAAGCCTAGGGAGGACGAAAATGACATAAATGTTAATCCAATGAAACAACTCAACTTATTGGATGCACAAGATTAGTTAAAAACCCTAATTGGACAAGAATAAGCCTAGTGAGGACGAAAATGACCTAATTGATCATCCAATGACACAAACACACCTATTGGATGCACAAGATTGGTTAAAAACCCTAATTGGATAAGAATATGCCTAGGGAGGACTGAAATGACCTAATTGATCATCCAATGACACAAACACACCTATTGGATGCACAAGATTGGTTAAAAACCCTAATTGGACAATAATATGCCTAGGGAGGACGAAAATGACCTAAATATTAATTCAATGACACAAACAAAGTTATTGGATGCACAAGATTGGTTTAAAACCCTAATTGGACAAGAATAAGCCTAGGAAGGACGAAAATGACCTAATTGATCATCCAATGACACAAACACACCTATTGGATGCACAAGATTGGTTAAAAACCCTAATTGGACAAGAATAAGCCTAGGGAGGACGAAAATGACCTAATTGATCATCCAATGCCGCAAACACACCTATTGGATGCACAAGACTGGTTAAAAACCCTAATTGGACAAGAATATACTTAGGGAGGACGAAAATGAGCTAAATATTAATTCAATGACACAAACAAAATTATTAGATGCACAAGATTGGTTAAAAACCCTAATTGGACAAGAATAAGCCTAGGGAGGACGAAAATGACCTAATTGATCATCCAATGACACAAACACACCTATTGGATGCACAAGATTGGTTAAAAACCCTAATTGGACAAGAATATGCCTAGGGAGGACGGAAATGACCTAATTGATCATCCAATGACACAAACACACCTATTGGATGCACAAGATTGGTTAAAAACCATAATTGTACAATAATATGCCTAGGGAGGACGAAAATGAGCTAAATATTAATTCAATGACACAAACAAACTTATTGGATGCACAAGATTGGTTAAAAACCCTAATTGGACAAGAATAAACCTAGGGAGGACGAAAATGACCTAATTGATCATCCAATGACACAAACACACCTATTGGATGCACAAGATTGGTTAAAAACCCTAATTGGACAAGAATATGCCTAGGGAGGACGGAAATGACCTAATTGATCATCCAATGACACAAACACACCTATTGGATGCACAAGATTGGTTAAAAACCCTAATTGGACAATAATATGTCTAGGGAGGACGAAAAAGACCTAAATATTAATTCAATGACACAAACAAAGTTATTGGATGCACAAGATTGGTTTAAAACCCTAATTGGACAAGAATAAGCCTAGGGAGGACGAAAATGACCTAATTGATCATCCAATGACACAAACACACCTATTGGATGCACAAGATTGGTTAAAAACCCTAATTGGACAAGAATAAGCCTAGGGAGGACGAAAATGACCTAATTGATCATCCAATGCCGCAAACACACCTATTGGATGCACAAGATTGGTTAAAAACCCTAATTGGACAAGAATATACCTAGGGAGGACGAAAATGAGCTAAATATTAATTCAATGACACAAACAAAATTATTGGATGCACAAGATTGGTTAAAAACCATAATTGGACAAGAATAAGCCGAGGGAGGACGAAAATGACCTAATTGATCATCCAATGACACAAACACACCTATTGGATGCACAAGATTGGTTAAAAACCCTAATTGGACAAGAATATGCCTAGGGAGGACGGATATGACCTAAATGTTAATCCAATGAAACAAATGAACTTATTGGATGCACAAGATTGGTTAAAAACCCTAATTGGACAAGAATAAGCCTAGGGAGGACGAAAATGACCTAATTGATCATGCAATGACACAAACACACCTATTGGATGCACAAGATTGGTTAAAAACCCTAATTTGACAAGAATATGCCTAGGGAGAACGAAAATGACCTAATTGATCATCCAATGACACAAACACACCTATTGGATGCACAAGATTGGTTAAAAACCCTAATTGGACAAGAATAAGCCTAGGGAGGACGAAAATGACCTAATTGATCATCCAATGACACAAACACACCTATTGGATGCACAAGATTGGTTAAAAACCGTAATTCGACAAGAATATGCCTAGGGAGGACGAAAATGACCTAATTCATCATCCAATGACACAAACACACCTATTGAATGCACAAGATTGGTTAAAAACCCTAATTGGACAAGAATATGCCTAGGGAGGACGTATATGACCTAAATGTTAATCCGATGACACAAATGAACTTATTGGATGCACAAGATTGGTTAAAAACCCTATTTGGACAAGAATAAGCCTAGGGAGAACTAAAATGACCTAAATGTTAATCCAATATCACAACTCAACTTATTGGATGCACATGATTGGTTAAAAACCCTATTTGGACAAGAACAAGCCTAGGGAGGACGTAAATGACCTAATTGATCATCCAATGACACAAACACACCTATTGGATGCACAAGATTGGTTAAAACCCTAGTTGGACAAAAACATGCCTAGGGAGGACGAAAATGACCTAATTGATCATCCACTGAAACTAATGAACTTATTAGATGCACAAGATTGGTTAAAAACCCTAATTGGACAAGAATAAGCCTAGGGAGGACGAAAATGACCTAATTGATCATGCAATGACACAAACACACCTATTGGATGCACAAGATTGGTTAAAAACCCTAATTTGACAAGAATATGCCTTGGGAGAACGAAAATGACCTAATTGATCATCCAATGACACAAACACACCTATTGGATGCACAAGATTGGTTAAAAACCCTAATTGGACAAGAATAAGCCTAGGGAGGACGAAAATGACCTAATTGATCATCCAATGACACAAACACACCTATTGGATGCACAAGATTGGTTAAAAAACCCTAATTGGACAAGAATAAGCCTAGGGAGGACGAAAATGACCTAATTGATCATCCATTGCCACAAACACACCTATGGGATGCACAAGATTGGTTACAAACCCTAATTGGACAAGAATATGCCTAGGGAGGACGAAAATGACCTAATTGGTCATCCAATGACACAAACACACCTATTGGATGCACAAGATTGGTTAAAAACCCTAATTGGACAAGAATAAGCCTAGGTAGGACGAAAATGACCTAATTGATCATCCAATGACACAAACACACCTATTGGATGCACAAGATAGGTTAAAAATCCTAATTGGACAAGAATATGCCTAGGGAGGAAGAAAATGACCTAATTGGTCATCCAATGACACAAACGCACCTATTGAATGCACAAGATTGGCTAAAAACCCTAATTGGACAAGAATAAGCCTAGGGAGGACGAAAATGACCTAATTGATCATCCAATGACACAAACACACCTATTGGATGCACAAGATTGGTTAAAAACCCTAATTGGACAAGAATATGCCTAGGGAGGACGAAAATGACCTAATTGGTCTTCCAATGACACAAACACACCTATTGGATGCACAAGATTGGTTAAAAACCCTAATTGGACAAGAATAAGCCTACGGAGGACGCAAATAACCTAATTGATCATCCAATGACACAAACACACCTATTGGATGCACAAGATTGGTTAAAAACCCTAATTGGACAAGAATATGCCGAGGGAGGACGAAAATGACCTAAATGTTAATCCAATGACACAAATGAACTTATTGGATGCACAAGATTGGTTAAAAACCCTAATTGGACAAGAATAAGCCTAGGGAGGACGAAAATGACCTAAATGTTAACCGAATGACACAACTCAACTTATTGGATGCACACGATTGGTTAAAAACCCTAATTGGACAAGAATAAGCCTAGGGAGGACGAAAATGACCTAATTGATCATCCAATGACACAAACACACCTATTGGATGCACAAGATTGGTTAAAAACCCTAATTGGACAAGAATAAGCCTAGGGAGGACGAAAATGACCTAATTGATCATCCAATGACACAAACACACCTATTGGATGCACAAGATTGGTTAAAAACCCTAATTGGACAAGAATAAGCCTAGGGAGGACGAAAATGACCTAATTGGTCATCCATTGCCACAGACACACCTATTGGATGCACAAGATTGGTTAAAAACCCTAATTGGACAAGAATATGCCTATTGAGGACGAAAATGACTTAATTGGTCATCCAATGACACAAACACACCTATTGGATGCACAAGATTGGTTAAAAACCCTAATTGGACAAGAATATGCCTAGGGAGGATGAAAATAACCTAATTGATCATCCAATGAGACAAACACACCTATTGGATGCACAAGATTGGTTAAAAACCCTAATTGGACAAGAATATGCCTAGGGAGGACGAAAATGACCTAATTGATCATCCAATGACACAAACACACCTATTGGATGCACAAGATTGGTTAAAAACCCTAATTGGACAAGAATAAGCCTAGGGAGGACGAAAATGACCTAATTGATCATCCAAGGACACAAACACACCTATTGGATGCACAAGCTTGGTTAAAAACCCTAATTGGACAAGAATAAGCCTAGGGAGGACGAAAATGACCTAATTGATCATCCAATGACACAAACACACCTATTGGATGCACAAGATTGGTTAAAAACCCTAATTGGACAAGAATGTGCCTAGAGAGATCGAAAATGACCTAAATTGATCATCCAATGACACAAACACACCTATTGGATGCACAAGATTGCTTAAAAACCCTAATTGGACAAGAATATGCCTAGGGAGGACGAAAATGACCTAAATGTTAATCCAATGACACAAATGAACTTATTGGATGCACAAGATTGGTTAAAAACCCTAATTGGACAAGAATAAGCCTAGGGAGGACGAAAATGACCTAATTGATCATCCAATGACACAAACACACCTATTGGATGCACAAGATTGGTTAAAAACCCTAATTGGACAAGAATATGCCTAGGGAGGACGAAAATGACCTAATTGATCATCCAATGACACAAACAAAGTTATTGGATGCACAATATTGGTTAAAAACCCTAATTGGACAACAATAAGCTTAAGGAGGACGAAAATGACCTAATTGATCATCCAATGACACAAACACACCTATTGGATGCAAAAGATTGGTTAAAAACCCTAATTGGAAAAGATGATGCCTAGGGAGGACAAAAATGACCTAAATATTAATTCAATGACACAAACAAACATATTGGATGCACAAGATTGGTTAAAAACCCAAATTGGACAAGAATAAGCCTAGGGAGGACGAAAATGACCTAATTGATCATCCAATGATACAAACACACCTATTGGATGCACAAGATTGACAAGAATAAGACTAGGGAGGACGAAAATGACCTAATTGATCATCCAATGACACTAACACACCTATTGGATGCACAAGATTGGTTAAAAACCCTAATTGGACAAGAATATGCCTAGGGAGGAGGAAAATGACCTAAATATTAATTCAATGACATAAACAAACTTATTGGATGAACAAAATTGGTTAAAAACCCTAATTGGACAAGAATAAGCCTAGGGAGGACCAAAATGACCTAATTGATCATCCAATGACACAAACACACCTATTGGATGCACAAGATTGGTTAAAAACCCTAATTGGACAAGAATATGCCTAGGGAGGACGAAAATGACCTAAATATTAATTCAATGACACAAAAAAACTTATCGGATGCAATAGATTGGTTAAAAACCCTAATTGGACAAGAATAGGCCTACGGAGGGCGAAGATGACCTAATTGATCATCCAAAGACACAAACACACCTATTGGATGCACAAGATTGGTTAAAAACCCTAATTGGACAAGAATAAGCCTAGGGAGGACGAAAATGACCTAATTGATCATCCAATGACACAAACACACCTATTGGATGCACAAGATTGGTTAAAAACCCTAATTGGACAAGAATAAGCCTAGGGAGGACGAAAATGACCTAATTGATCATCCAATGACACAAACACACCTATTGGATGCACAAGATTGGTTAAAAACCCTAATTGGACAAGAATATGCCTAGGGAGGACGAAAATGACCTAAATGTTAATCCAATGACACAAATGAACTTATTGGATGCACAAGATTGGTTAAAAACCTAATTCGACAAAAATAAGCCTAGGGAGAATGAAAATGACCTAAATATTAATCCAATGACACAACTCAACTTATTGGATGCACAAGATTGGTTAAAAACCCTAATTGGACAAGAATAACCCTAGGGAGGACGAAAATGACCTAATTGATCATCCAATGACACAAACACACCTATTGGATGCACAAGATTGGTTAAAAACCCTAATTGGACAAGAATAAGCCTAGGGAGGACGGAAATGACCTAATTGATCATCCAATGACACAAACACACCTATTGGATGCACAAGATTGGTTAAAAACCCTAATTGGACAAGAATATGCCTAGGGAGGACGGATATGACCTAAATGTTAATCCAATGACACAAATGAACTTATTGGATGCACAAGATTGGTTAAAAACCCTAATTGGACAAGAATAAGCCTAGGGAGGATCAAAGTGACCTAATTGATCATCCAATGACACAAACACACCTATTGGATGCACAAGATTGGTTAAAAACCCTAATTGGACAAGAATATGCCTAGGGAGGACGAAAATGACCTAAATGTTAATCCAATGACACAAATGAACTTATTGGATGCACAAGATTGGTTAAAAACCCTAATTAGACAAGAATATGCCTAGGAAGGACGAAAATGACCTAATTGATCATCCAATGACACAAACACACCTATTGGATGCACAAGATTGGTTAAAAACCCTAATTGGACAAGAATATGCCTAGGGAGGACGAAAACGACCTAAATGTTAATCCAATGACACAAATGAACTTATCGGATGCACAAGATTGGTTAAAAACCCTAATTGGACAAGAATAAGCCTAGGGAGGACGAAAATGACCTAATTGATCATCCAATGACACAAACACACCTATTGGATGCACAAGATTGGTTAAAAACCCTAATTGGACAAGAATATGCCTAGGGAGGACGAAAATGACGTAAATATTAATTTAATGACACAAACAAAGTTATTGGATGCACAAGATTGGTTAAAAACCCTAATTGGACAAGAATAAGCCTAGGGAGGACGTAAATGACCTAATTGATCATCCAACGACACAAACACACCTATTGGTTGCACAAGATTGGTTAAAAACCCTAATTGGACAAGAATATGCCTAGGGAGGACGAAAATGACATAAATATTAATTCAATGACACAAACAAACTTATCGGATGCACAAGATTGGTTAAAAACCCTAATTGGACAAGAATAAGCCTAGGGAGGACGAAAATGACCTAATTGATCATCCAATGACACAAACACACCTATTGGATGCACAAGATTGGTTAAAAACCCTAATTGGACAAGAATATGCCTAAGGAGGACGAAAATGACCTAAAATTAATTCAATGACGCAAACAAACTTATCGGATGCACAAGATTGGTTAAAAACCCTAATTGGACAAGAATAAGCCTAGGGAGGACGAAAATGACCTAATTGATCATCCAATGACACAAACACACCTATTGGATGCACAAGATTGGTTAAAAACCCTAATTGGACAAGAATATGCCTAGGGAAGACGAAAATGACCTAAATATTAATTCAATGACACAAACAAACTTATCGGATGCAATAGATTGGTTAAAAACCCTAATTGGACAAGAATAGGCCTACGGAGGGCGAAAATGACCTAATTGATCATCCAAAGACACAAACACACCTATTGGATGCACAAGATTGGTTAAAAACCCTAATTGGACAAGAATAAGCCTAGGGAGGACGAAAATGACCTAATTGATCATCCAATGACACAAACACACCTATTGGATGCACAAGATTGGTTAAAAACCCTAATTGGACAAGAATAAGCCTAGGGAGGACGAAAATGACCTAATTGATCATCCAATGACACAAACACACCTATTGGATGCACAAGATTGGTTAAAAACCCTAATTGGACAAGAATAAGCCTAGGGAGGACGAAAATGACCTAATTGATCATCCAATGACACAAACACACCTATTGGATGCATAAGATTGGTTAAAAACCCTAATTGGACAAGAATAAGCTTAGGGAGGACGAAAAATGACCTAATTGATCATCCAATGACACAAACACACCTATTGGATGCACAAGATTGGTTAAAAACCCTAATTGGACAAGAATAAGCCTAGGGAGGACGAAAATGACCTAATTGATCATCCAATGACACAAACACACCTATTGGATGCACAAGATTGGTTAAAAACCCTAATTGGACAAAAATAAGCCTAGAGAGGACGAAAATGACCTAATTGATCATCCAATGACACAAATGAACTTATTGGATGCACAAGATTAGTTAAAAACCCTAATTCGACAAGAATAAGCCTAGGGAGGACGAAAATGACCTAACTGATCATCCAATGACACAAACACACCTATTGGATGCTCAAGATTGGTTAAAAACCATAATTGGACAAGAATAAGCCTAGGGGGGACGAAAATGATCTAATTGATCATCCAATGACACAAACACACCTATTGGATGCACAAGATTGGTTAAAAACCCTAATTGGACAAGAATATGCCTAGGGAGGACGAAAATGACCTAATTGATCATCCAATGACACAAACACACCTATTGGATGCACAAGATTGGTTAAAAACCCTAATTGGACAACAATAAGCCTAGGGAGGACTAAAATGACCTAATTGATCATCCGATGACACAAACACACCTATTGGATGCACAAGATTGGTTAAAAACCCTAATTGGACAAGAATATGCCTAGGGAGGACGAAAATGACCTAAATTGATCATCCAATGACACAAACACACCTATTGAATGCACAAGATTGGTTAAAAACCCTAATTGGACAAGAATATGCCTAGGGAGGAAGAAAATGACCTAAATATTAATTCAATGACACAAACTAAGTTATTGGATGCACAAGATTGGTTAAAAACCCTAATTGGACAAGAATAAGCCTAGGGAGGACGAAAATGACCTAATTGATCATCCAATGACACAAACACACCTATTGGATGCACAAGATTGGTTAAAAACCCTAATTGGACAAGAATATGCCTAGGGAGGACGAAAATGACCTAAATATTAATTCAATGACACAAACAAACTTATTTGAGGCACAAGATTGGTTAAAAACCCTAATGGGACAAGAATAAGCCTAGGGAGGACGAAAATGACCTAATTGATCATCCAATGACACAAACACAACTATTGGATGCACAAGATTGGTTAAAAACCCTAATTGGACAAGAATAAGCCTAGGGAGGACGAAAATGACCTAATTGATAATCCAATGACACAAACACACCTATTGGATGCACAAGATTGGTTAAAAACCCTAATTTGACAAGAATATGCCTAGGGAGGACGAAAATGACCTAATTGATCATCCAATGACACAAACACACCTATTGGATGCACAAGATTGGTTAAAAACCCTAATTGGACAAGAATAATCCTAGGGAGGACGAAAATGACCTAATTGATCATCCAATGACACAAACACACCTATTGGATGCACAAGATTGGTTGAATACCCTAGTTGGACAAGAATATGCTTAGGGAGAACGAAAATGACCTAATTAATCATCCAATGACACAAATGAACTTATTGGATGCATAAGATTGGTTAAAAACCCTAATTGGACAAGAATAAGCCTAGGGAGTACGAAAATGACCTAATTGATCATCCAATGACACAAACACACCTATTGGATGCACAAGATTGGTTAAAAACCCTAATTGGACAAGAATAAGCCTAGGGAGGACGAAAATGACCTAATTGATCATCCAATGACACAAACACACCTATTGGATGCACAAGATTGGTTAAAAACCCTAATTGGACAAGAATATGCCTAGGGAGGACGAAAATGACCTAAATATTAATTTAATGACACAAACAAAGTTTTTGGATGCACAAGATTAATTAAAAACCCTAATTGGACAAGAATAAACCTAGGGAGGACGAAAATGACCTAATTGATCATCCAATGACACAAATACACCTATTGGATGCAAAAGATTGGTTAAAAATCCTAATTGGACAAGATGATGCCTAGGGAGGACGAAAATGACCTAAATATTAATTCAATGACACAAACAAACTTATTGGATGCACAAGATTGGTTAAAAACCCTAATTGGACAAAAATAAGCCTAGGGAGGACGAAAATGACCTAATTGATAATCCAATGACACAAACAAACTTATTGGATGCACAAGATTGGTTAAAAACCCTAATTGGACAAGAATAAACCAAGGGAGGACAAAAATGACCTAAATGTTAATCCAATGACACTACTCAACTTATTGGAAGCACAAGATTGGTTAAAAACCCTAATTGGACAAGAATAAGCCTAGGGAGGACGAAAATGACCTAATTGATCATCCAATGACACAAACACACCTATTGGATGCACAAGATTGGTTAAAAACCCTAATTGGACAAGAATAAGCCTAGGGAGGACGAAAATGACCTAATTGATCATCCAATGACACAAACACACCTATTGGATGCACAAGATTGGTTAAAAACCCTAATTGGACAAGAATATGCCTAGGGAGGACGAAAATGACCTAAATGTTAATCCAATGACACAAATGAACTTATTGGATGCACAAGATTGGTTAAAAACCCTAATTGGACAAGAATAAGCCTAGGGAGGATCAAAGTGACCTAATTGATCATCAAATGACACAAACACACCTATTGGATGCACAAGATAGGTTAAAAACCCTAATTGGACAAGAATATGCCTAGGGAGGACGAAAATGACCTAATTGATCATCCAATGACACAAACATACCTATTGGATGCACAAGATTGGTTAAAAACCCTAATTGGACAAGAATAAGCCTAGGGAGGACGAAAATGACCTAATTGATCATCCAATGACACAAACACACCTATTGGATGCACAAGATTGGTTAAAAACCCTAATTGCACAAGAATATGCCTAAGGAGGACGAAAATGACCTAATTGATCATCCAATGACACAAACACACCTATTGGATGCACAAGATTGGTTAAAAACCCTAGTTGGACAAGAATATGCCTAGGGAGGACGAAAATGACCTAATTGGTCATCCAATGTCACAAATGAACTTATTGGATGCACAAGATTGGTTAAAAACCCTAGTTGTACAAGAATATGCCTAGGGAGGACGAAAATTACCTAATTGATCATCCAATGACACAAATGAACTTATTGGATGCACAAAATTAGTTAAAAACCCTAATTGGACAAGAATAAGCCTAGGGTGGACGAAAATGACCTAATTGATCATCCAATGACACAAACACACCTATTGGATGCACAAGATTGGTTAAAAACCCTAATTGGACAAGAATAAGCCTAGGGAGGACGAAAATGACCTAATTGATCATCCAATGACACAAACACACCTATTGGATGCACAAGATTGGTTAAAAATCCTAATTGGACAAGAATAAGCCTAGGGAGGATAAAAATGACCTAATTGATCATCCAATGACACAAACACACCTATTGGATGCACAAGATTGGTTAAAAATCCTAATTGGACAAGAATAAGCCTAGGGAGGATAAAAATGACCTAATTGATCATCCAATGACACAAACACACCTATTGGATGCACAAGATTGGTTAAAAACCCTAATTGGACAAGAATAAGCCTAGGGAGGACGAAAATGACCTAATTGATCATCCAATGACACAAACACACCTATTGGATGCACAAGATTGGTTAAAAACCCTAATTGGACAAGAATAAGCCTAGGGAGGACGAAAATGACCTAATTGATCATCCAATCACACAAACACACCTATTGGATGCACAAGATTGGTTAAAAACCATAGTTGGACATGAATATGCCTAGGGAGGATGAAAATGACCTAATTGATCATCCAATGACACAAATGAACTTATTGGATGCACAAGATTGGTTAAAAACACTAATTGGACAAAAATAAGCCTAGGGAGGACAAAAATGACCTAATTGATCATCCAATGACACAAACACACCTATTGGATGCACAAGATTGGTTAAAAACCCTAATTGGACAAGAATAAGCCTAGGGAGGACGAAAATGACCTAATTGATCATCCAATGACACAAACACACCTATTGGATGCACAAGATTGGTTAAAAACCCTAATTGGACAAGAATAAGCCTAGGGAGGACGAAAATGACCTAATTGATCATCCAATGACACAAACACACCTATTGGATACACAAGATTGGTTAAAAACCCTAATTGGACAAGAATATGCCTAGGGAGAACGAAAATGACCTAAATGTTAATCCAATGTCACAACTCAACTTATTGGATGCACAAGATTGGTTAAAAACCCTATTTGGACAAGAATAAGCCTAGGGAGTACGAAAATGACCTAATTGATCATCCAATGACACAAACACACCTATTGGATGCACAAGATTGGTTTAATACCCTAGTTGGACAAGAATATGCCTAGGGAGAACGAAAATGACCTAATTAATCATCCAATGACACAAATGAACTTATTGGATGCACAAGATTGGTTAAAAACCCTAATTGGACAAGAATAAGCCTAGGGAGTACGAAAATGACCTAATTGATCATCCAATGACACAAACACACCTATTGGATGCACAAGATTGGTTAAAAACCCTAATTGGACAAGAATATGCCTAGGGAGGACGAAAATAACCTAAATATTAATTCAATGACACAAACAAACTTATCGGATGCACAAGATTGGTTAAAAACCCTAATTGGATAAGAATAAGCCTAGGGACAACGAAAATGACTTAATTGATCATCCAATGACACAAACACACCTATTAGATGCACAAGATTGGTTAAAAACCCTAATTGGACAAGAATAAGCCTAGGGAGGAAGAAAATGACCTAATTGATCATCCAATGACACAAACACACCTATTGGATGCACAAGATTGGTCTAAAACTCTAATTGGACAAGAATATGCCTAGGGAGGACGAAAATGACCTAAATGTTAATCCAATGACACAAATGAACTTATTGGATGCAAAAGATTGGTTAAAAACCCTAATCGGACAAAATAAGCCTAGGGAGGACGAAAATGACCTAAATGTTAATCCAATGACACAACTCAACTTATTGGATGCACAAGATTGGTTAAAAACCCTAATTCGGCAAGAATAAGCCTAGGGAGGACGAAAATGACCTAATTGATCATCCAATGACACAAACACACCTATTGGATGCACAAGATTGGTTAAAAACCCTAATTGGACAAGAATACGCCTAGGGAGGACGAAAATGACCTAAATGTTAATCCAATGACACAACTCAACTTATTGGATGCACAAGATTGGTTAAAAACCCTAATTGGACAAGAATAAGCCTAGGGAGGACGAAAATGACCTAATTGATCATCCAATGACACAAACACACCAATTGGATGCATAAGATTCGTTAAAAACCCTAATTGGACAAGAATATGCCTAGGGAGGACGAAAATGACCTAATTGATCATCCAATGACACAAACACACTTATTGGATGCACAAGATTGGTTAAAAACCCTAATTGGACAAGAATATGCCTAGGGAGGACGAAAATGACCTAATTGATCATCCAATGACACAAACACACTTATTGGATGCACAAGATTGGTTAAAAACCCTAATTGGACAAGAATAAGCCTAGGGATGACGAAAATGACCTAAATGTTAATCCAATGACACAACTCAACTTATTGGATGCACAAGATTGGTTAAAAACCCTAATTGGACAAGAATAAGCCTAGGGAGGACGAAAATGACCTAATTGATCATCCAATGACACAAACACACCTATTGGATGCACAAGATTGGTTAAAAACCCTAATTGGACAAGAATATGTCTAGGGAGGACGAAAATGACCTAAATATTAATTCAATGACACAAACAAACTTATCAGATGCACAAGATTGGTTAAAAACCCTAATTGGACAAGAATAAGCCTAGGGACGACGAAAATGACCTAATTGATCATCCAATGACACAAACACACCTATTAGATGCACAAGATTGGTTAAAAACCCTAATTGGACAAGTAAAAGCCTAGGGAGGAAGAAAATGAACTAATTGATCATCCAATGACACAAACACACCTATTGGATGCACAAGATTGGTTAAAAACCCTAATTGGACAAGAATAAGCCTAGGGAGGACGAAAATGACCTAAATGTTAATCCAATGACACAACTCAACTTATTGGAAGCACAAGATTGGTTAAAAATCCTAATTGGATAAGAATAAGCCTAGGGAGGACCAAAATGACCCAATTGATCATCCAATGACACAAACACACCTATTGGATGCACAAGATTGGTTAAAAACCCTAATTGGACAAGAATATGCCTAGGGCGGACGAAAATAACCTAATTGATCATCCAAAGACACAAACGCACCTATTGGATGCACAAGATCGGTTAAAAACCCTAATTGGACAAGAATAAGCCTAGGGAGGACGAAAATGACCTAATTGATCATCCAATGACACAAACACACCTATTGGATGCACAAGATTGGTTAAAAACCCTAATTGGACAAGAATATGCCTAGGGAGGACGAAAATGACCTAAATATTTATTCAATGACACAAACAAACTTATTGGATGCACAAGATTGGTTAAAACTCCTAATTGGACAAGAATAAGCCTAGGGAGGACGAAAATGACCTAATTGATCATCCAATGACACAAACACACCTATTGGATGCACAAGATTGGTTAAAAACCCTAATTGGACAAGAATAAGCCTAGGGAGGACGAAAATGACCTAATTGATCATCCAATGACACAAACACACCTATTGGATGCACAAGATTGGTTAAAAACCCTAATTGGACAAGAAGATGCCTAGGGAGGACAAAAATGACCTAATTGATCATCGAATGACACAAACACACCTATTGGATGCAAAAGTTTGGTTAAAAACCCTAATTGGACAAGAATAAGCCAAGGGAGAACGAATATGACCTAAATGTTAATCCAATAACACAAATGAACTTATTGGATGCACAAGATTGGTTAAAAACCCTAATTCGACAAGAATAAGCCTAGGGAGGACGAAAATGACCTAATTGATCATCCAATGACACAAACACACCTATTGGATGCACAAGATTGGTTAAAAACCCTAATTGGACAAGAATAAGCCTAGGGAGGACGAAAATGACCTAATTGATCATCCAATGACACAAACACACCTATTGGATGCACAAGATTGGTTAAAAACCCTAATTGGACAAGAATAAGCCTAGGGAGGACACAAATGACCTAATTGATCATCCAATGACACAAACACACCTATTGGATGCACAAGATTGGTTAAAAACCCTAATTGGACAAGAATATGCCTAGGGAGGACGAAAATGACCTAAATGTTAATCCAATGACACAAATGAACTTATTGGATGCACAAGATTGGTTAAAAACCCTAATTGGGCAAGAATATGCCTAGGGAGGATCAAAGTGACCTAATTGATCATCCAATGAGATAAACACACCTATTGGATGCACAAGATTGGTTAAAAACCCTAATTGGACAAGAATATGCCTAGGGAGGACGAAAATGACCTAAATGTGAATCCAATGACACAAATGAACTTATTGGATGCACAAGATTGGTTAAAAACCTAATTAGACAAGAATAAGCCTAGGGAGAATGAAAATGACCTAAATGTTAATCCAATGACACAACTCAACTTATTGGATGCACAAGATTGGTTAAAAACCCTAATTGGACCAGAATAAGCGTAGGGAGGACGAAAATGACCTAATTGATCATCCAATGATACAAACACACCTATTGGATGCACAAGATTGGTTAAAAACCCTAATTGGACAAGAATAAGCCTAGGGAGGACGAAAATGACCTAATTGATCATCCAATGACACAAACACACCTATTGGATGCACAAGATTGGTTAAAAACCCTAATTGGACAAGAATATGCCTAGGGAGGACGAAAATGACCTAATTGATCATCCAATGACACAAACACACCTATTGAATTCACAAGATTGGTTAAAAACCCTAATTGGACAAGAATATGCCTAGGGAGGACCAAAAGGACCTAAATATTAATTCAATGACACAAACAAACTTATTGGATGCACAAGATTGGATAAAAACCCTAATTGGACAAGAATAAGCCTATGGAGGACGAAAATGACCTAATTGATCATCTAAGGACACAAACACACCTATTGGATGCACAAGATTGGTTAAAAACCCTAATTGGACAAGAATATGCCTAGGGAGGATCAAAGTGACCTAATTGATCATCCAATGAGATAAACACACCTATTGGATGCACAAGATTGGTTAAAAACCCTAATTGGACAAGAATATGCCTAGGGAGGACGAAAATGACCTAAATGTGAATCCAATGACACAAATGAACTTATTGGATGCACAAGATTGGTTAAAAACCTAATTGAACCAGAATAAGCCTAGGGAGAATGAAAATGACCTAAATGTTAATCCAATGACACAACTCAACTTATTGGATGCACAAGATTGGTTAAAAACCCTAATTGGACAAGAATAAGCCTAGGGAGGACGAAAATGACCTAATTGATCATCCAATGACACAAACACACCTATTGGATGCACAAGATTGGTTAAAAACCCTAATTGGACAAGAATATGCCTAGGGAGGACGAAAATGACCTAATTGATCATCCAATGACACAAACACACCTATTGAATTCACAAGATTGGCTAAAAACCCTAATTGGACAAGAATATGCCTAGGAAGGACCAAAATGACCTAAATATTAATTCAATGACACAAACAAACTTATTGGATGCACAAGATTGGTTAAAACCCTAATTGGACAAGAATAAGCCTATGGAGGACGAAAATGACCTAATTGATCATCCAATGACACAAACACACCTATTGGATGCACAAGATTGGTTAAAAACCCTAATTGGACAAGAATATGCCTAGGGAGGACGAATATGACCTAATTGATCACCCAATGACACAAACACACCTATTGGATGCACAAGATTGGTTAAAAATCCTAATTGGACAAGAATAAGCCTAGGGAGGACGAAAATGACCTAATTGATCATCCAATGACACAAACACACCTATTGGATGCACAAGATTGGTTAAAAACCCTAATTGGACAAGAATATGCCTAGGGAGGACGAAAATGAGCTAATTGATCATCCAATGACACAAACACATCTATTGAATGCACAAGATTGGTTAAAAAACCCTAATTGGACAAGAATATGCCTAGGGAGGACCAAAATGACCTAAATATTAATTCAATGACACAAACAAACTTATTGGATGCACAAGATTGGTTAAAAACCCTAATTGGACAAGAATAAGCCTATGGAGGACGAAAATGACCTAATTGATCATCCAATGACACAAACACACCTATTGGATGCACAAGATTGGTTAAAAACCCTAATTGGACAAGAATATGCTTAGGGAGGACGGATATGACCTAAATGTTAATCCAATGACACAAATGAACTTATTGGATGCACAAGATTGGTTAAAAACCCTATTTGGACAAGAATAAGCCTAGGGAGAACAAAAATGACCTAAATGTGAATCCAATGTCACAACTCAACTTATTGGATGCACAAGATTGGTTAAAAACCCTATTTGGACAAGAATAAGCCTAGGGAGGACGAAAATGACCTAATTGATCATCCAATGACACAAACACACCTATTGGATGCACAAGATTGGTTAAAAACCCTAGTTGGACAAGAACATGCCTAGGGAGGACGAAAATGACCTAATTGATCATCCAATGACACTAATGAACTTATTGGATGCACAAGATTGGTTAAAAACCCTAATTGGACAAGAATAAGCCTAGGGAGGACGAAAATGACCTAATTGATCATCCAATGACACAAACACACCTATTGGATGCACAAGATTGGTTAAAAACCCTAATTTGACAATAATATGCCTAGGGAGGACGAAAATGACCTAAATGT
>JBBPBR010001057.1:1225-17849 GCA_037974775.1 Cicer pinnatifidum
TGTCATTGAATTAATATTTATGTCATTTTCGTCCTCCCTAGGCATATTATTGTACAATTATGGTTTTTAACCAATCTTGTGCATCCAATAGGTGTGTTTGTGTCATTGGATGATCAATTAGGTCATTTCCGTCCTCCCTAGGCATATTCTTGTCCAATTAGGGTTTTTAACCAATCTTGTGCATCCAATAGGTGTGTTTGTGTCATTGGATGATCAATTAGGTCATTTTCGTCCTCCTTAGGCTTATTCTTGTCCAATTAGGGTTTTTAACCAATCTTGTGCATCCAATAATTTTGTTTGTGTCATTGAATTAATATTTAGCTCATTTTCGTCCTCCCTAGGTATATTCTTGTCCAATTAGGGTTTTTAACCAATCTTGTGCATCCAATAGGTGTGTTTGCGGCATTGGATGATCAATTAGGTCATTTCCGTCCTCCCTAGGCATATTCTTGTCCAATTAGGGTTTTTAACCAATCTTGTGCATCCAATAGGTGTGTTTGTGTCATTGGATGATCAATTAGGTCATTTTCGTCCTCCCTAGGCTTATTCTTGTCCAATTAGGGTTTTTAACTAATCTTGTGCATCCAATAAGTTGAGTTGTTTCATTGGATTAACATTTAGGTCATTTTCGTCCTCCCTAAGCTTATTCTTGTCCAATTAGGGTTTTTAACCAATCTTGTGCATCCAATAAGTTCATTTGTGTCCTTGGATTAACATTTAGGTCATTTTCGTACTCCCTAGGCATATTCTTGTCCAATTAGGGTTTTTAACCAATCTTGTGTATCCAATAGGTGTGTTTGTGTCATTGGATGATCACTTAAGTCATTTTCGTCCTCCCTAGGTTTATTCCTGTCCAATTAGGGTTTTTAACCAATCTTGTGCATCCAATAAGTTTGTTTATGTCATTGAATTAATATTTAGGTCATTTTCGTCCTCCCTAGGCATATTATTGTACAATTATGGTTTTTAACCAATCTTGTGCATCCAATAGGTGTGTTTGTGTCATTGGATGATCAATTAGGTCATTTCCGTCCTCCCTAGGCATATTCTTGTCCAATTAGGGTTTTTAACCAATCTTGTGCATCCAATAGGTGTGTTTGTGTCATTGGATGATCAATTAGGTCATTTTCGTCCTCCCTAGGCTTATTCTTGTCCAATTAGGGTTTTTAACCAATCTTGTGCATCTAATAATTTTGTTTGTGTCATTGAATTAATATTTAGCTCATTTTCGTCCTCCCTAAGTATATTCTTGTCCAATTAGGGTTTTTAACCAGTCTTGTGCATCCAATAGGTGTGTTTGCGGCATTGGATGATCAATTAGGTCATTTTCGTCCTCCCTAGGCTTATTCTTGTCCAATTAGGGTTTTTAACCAATCTTGTGCATCCAATAGGTGTGTTTGTGTCATTGGATGATCAATTAGGTCATTTTCGTCCTTCCTAGGCTTATTCTTGTCCAATTAGGGTTTTAAACCAATCTTGTGCATCCAATAACTTTGTTTGTGTCATTGAATTAATATTTAGGTCATTTTCGTCCTCCCTAGGCATATTATTGTCCAATTAGGGTTTTTAACCAATCTTGTGCATCCAATAGGTGTGTTTGTGTCATTGGATGATCAATTAGGTCATTTCAGTCCTCCCTAGGCATATTCTTATCCAATTAGGGTTTTTAACCAATCTTGTGCATCCAATAGGTGTGTTTGTGTCATTGGATGATCAATTAGGTCATTTTCGTCCTCACTAGGCTTATTCTTGTCCAATTAGGGTTTTTAACTAATCTTGTGCATCCAATAAGTTGAGTTGTTTCATTGGATTAACATTTATGTCATTTTCGTCCTCCCTAGGCTTATTCTTGTCCAATTAGGGTTTTTAACCAATCTTGTGCATCCAATAAGTTCATTTGTGTCATTGGATTAACATTTAGGTCATTTTCGTCCTCCCTAGGCATATTCTTGTCCAATTAGGGTTTTTAACCAATCTTGTGTATCCAATAGGTGTGTTTGTGTCATTGGATGATCAATTAAGTCATTTTCGTCCTCCCTAGGTTTATTCTTGTCCAATTAGGGTTTTTAACCAATCTTGTGCATCCAATAACTTTGTTTGTGTCATTGAATTAATATTTAGGTCATTTTCGTCCTCGCTAGGCATATTCTTGTCCAATTAGGGTTTTTAACCAATCTTGTGCATCCAATAGGTGTGTTTGTGTCATTTGATGATCAATTAGGTCATTTTCGTCCTCCCTAGGCTTATTCTTGTCCAATTAGGGTTTTTAATTAATCTTGTGCATCCAATAAGTTGAGTTGTTTCATTGGATTAACATTTAGGTCATTTTCGTCCTCCCTAAGCTTATTCTTGTCCAATTAGGGTTTTTAACCAATCTTGTGCATCCAATAAGTTCATTTGTGTCCTTGGATTAACATTTAGGTCATTTTCGTACTCCCTAGGCATATTCTTGTCCAATTAGGGTTTTTAACCAATCTTGTGTATCCAATAGGTGTGTTTGTGTCATTGGATGATCAATTAAGTCATTTTCGTCCTCCCTAGGTTTATTCTTGTCCAATTAGGGTTTTTAACCAATCTTGTGCATCCAATAAGTTTTTTTATGTCATTGAATTAATATTTAGGTCATTTTCGTCCTCCCTAGGCATATTATTGTACAATTATGGTTTTTAACCAATCTTGTGCATCCAATAGGTGTGTTTGTGTCATTGGATGATCAATTAGGTCATTTACGTCCTCCCTAGGCATATTCTTGTCCAATTAGGGTTTTTAACCAATCTTGTGCATCCAATAGGTGTGTTTGTGTCATTGGATGATCAATTAGGTCATTTTCGTCCTCCCTCGGCTTATTCTTGTCCAATTAGGGTTTTTTACCAATCTTGTGCATCCAATAATTTTGTTTGTGTCATTGAATTAATATTTAGCTCATTTTCGTCCTCCCTAGGTATATTCTTGTCCAATTAGGGTTTTTAACCAATCTTGTGCATCCAATAGGTGTGTTTGTGTCATTGGATGATCAATTAGGTCATTTTCGTCCTCCCTAGGCTTATTCTTGTCCAATTAGGGTTTTTAACCAATCTTGTGCATCCAATAGGTGTGTTTGTGTCATTGGATGATCAATTAGGTCATTTTCGTCCTCCCTAAGCTTATTCTTGTCCACTAAGGGTTTTTAACCAATCTTGTGCATCCAATAAGTTCATTTGTGTCATTGGATTAACATTTAGGTCATTTTCGTCCTCCCTAGGCATATTCTTGTCCAATTAGGGTTTTTAACCAATCTTTTGCATCCAATAGGTGTGTTTGTGTCATTGGATGATCAATTAGGTTATTTTCATCCTCCCTAGCCTAATTCTTGTCCAATTAGGGTTTTTAACCAATGTTGTGCATCCAATAGGTGTGTTTGTGTCATTGGATGACCAATTAGGTCATTTTCGTCCTCCCTAGGCATATTCTTGTCCAATTAGGGTTTTTAACCAATCTTGTGCATCCAATAGGTGTGTTTGTGTCATTGGATGATCAATTAGGTCATTTTCGTCGTCCCTAGGCTTATTCTTGTCCAATTAGGGTTTTTAACCAATCTTGTGCATCCGATAAGTTTGTTTGTGTCATTGAATTAATATTTAGGTCATTTTCGTCCTCCGTAGGCATATTCTTGCCCAATTAGGGTTTTTAACCAATCTTGTGCATCCAATAGGTGTGGCTGTGTCATTGGATGATCAATTAGGTCATTTTCGTCCCCCCTAGGCATATTCTTGTCCAATTCGGGTTTTTAACCAATCTTGTGCATCCAATAGGTGTATTTGTGTCATTGGATGATCAATTAGGTCATTTTCGTCCTCCCTAGGCTTGTTCTTGTCCTATTAGGGTCTTTAACCAATCTTGTGCATCCAATAAGTTCATTTTGTCATTGGATTAACATTTAGGTCATTTTCGTCCTCCCTAGGCATATTCTTGTCCAATTAGGGTTTTTAACCAATCTTGTGCATCCAATAGGTGTGTTTGTGTCATTGGATGATCAATTAGGTCATTTTCGTCCTCCCTAGGCTTATTCTTGTCCAATTAGGGTTTTTAACCAATCTTGTGCATCCAATAGGTGTGTTTGTGTCATTGGATGATCAATTAGGTCATTTTCGTCCCCCCTAGGCATATTCTCGTCCAATTAGGGTTTTTAACCAATCTTGTGCATCCAATAGGTGTATTTGTGTCATTGGATGATCAATTAGGTCATTTTCGTCCTCCCTAGGCTTATTCTTTTCCAATTAGGGTCTTTAACCAATCTTGTGCATCCAATAAGTTCATTTGTGTCATTGGATTAACATTTAGGTCATTTTCGTCCTCCCTAGGCATATTATTGTCCAATTAGGGTTTTTAACAAATCTTGTGCATCCAATAGGTGTGTTTGTGTCATTGGATGATCAATTAGGTCATTTTCGTCCTCCCTAGGCTTATTCTTGTCCAATTAGGGTTTTTAACCAATCTTGTGCATCCAATACGTTCATTTGTGTCATTGGATTAACTTTTAGGTCATTTTCGTCCTCCCTAGGCATATTCTTGTCCAGTTAGAGTTTTAGACCAAACTTGTGCATCCAATAGGTGTGTTTGTGTCATTGGATGATCAATTAGGTTATTTTCGTCCTCCCTAGGCTTATTCTTGTCCAATTAGGGTTTTAAACCAATCTTGTGCATCTAATAGGTGTGTTTGTGTCATTGGATGATCAATTAGGTTATTTTCGTACTCCCTAGGCATATTCTTGTCCAATTAGGGTTTTTAACCAATCTTGTGCATCCAATAGGTGTGTTTGTGTCATTGGATGATCAATTAGGTCATTTTCGTCCTCCCTAGGCTTATTCTTGTCCAATTAGGGTTTTTAACCAATCTTGTGTGTTGGTACCAGTAACCTCTGTTAAATGAAAATTATGCGGAAGATTACCTATTTTTTGAGATATGCGCAGCAGTTTAACAAATCGTACATTTATTAAACATAGCATCAAATAAGGTCCCAAAACTACAATACAAATGAATGCACCAAGTATATGGATCAAAGAATATATTGAGAGATGCACCAGTTACGTTTATTGTTCAAGATATTGATTCACTTACAATCATGCTGGAAACAGTCTTTCATGTAATATCAAAATATGCAGAAAGATATTCAAGTACTCAATCAATATCAAACAAATACACACTGCAGAAATTAAACAGAGATAAGGGTAAGAAAGATTGTACGCGGTGATTTATACTGGTTCAGCCGTTGTTGAACGACCTACGTCCAGTCCCAAGATCAAATCCAATCTTGGCCTTTCCAATAGAATATCTCAGAATCCGTTTACAGATGTTCTAGCTCCTCGCCTATCAATCTAAAACAATTCTTTCTATTCTATTCTTATCTCCCTGAATCCCAGAGTTTATCTCCCATAAACTCTTCCAAGATTACAGTCAAGTTTCTTCTTGATGAGACCTCTCAATCACAGAAGATAACTACCAGTTAAGACTGGATTTCTCAATGTTATTTGTTTTAAGAATTTGTTTACAGATGTATCTAATCAGAAATTACACAGAGATTTCTTCAGCAGTCTTCTTCTCTAAAGTTGTTTCTCCAGCAATCTTTCTCAGTTCTTGTGGATCATGAAAGATGAATCTTCATGACTGAAAAAGTAATGTTCAAAGTTATTTCACAGTGGGAAACAAAGATATCAGAAAGTTATGTGTACGTTGTTGTATATTCGAAGAAGATACTGAAAAACAGTTTATATAGTTTCAGGAAAAACAACATATGCATCGATTTATCCAATCGATTCATTAAAGTCATAATGCTGGTTAATCGATTTCCTCAATCGATTTCGCGAGTCTTGTTTTTCTTGAATCTTGAAACTGTACATTCTAATCGATTTACTCAATCGATTATTTTAAGTAGTTCTTCAAACTTTGATGACAGTATATAATTAAATCGATTTGCAGAATCGACTTGATGTGTTTTGTTCAAACAACGAGATCAAAACCATCGATGTGCTTAATCGATTTTACCATTCAGTCATCTCTGTTTATAAAACTTTTATGTCAATCGATTGTGCCAATCGATTGTGGATCTTAAGTCTGAAGTACTTTTCATCAGTTGGGTTATTCAATCGATTTACCAAGTCGATTGATACCAACTTTTATTACACAGATGTATATAAACAGATTGTAGTAATCGATTGTGTATGTTCCAGACCTAAGTTATTTTGAAACTTGTTTTAGTGAATCGATTGGCCTAATCGATTTAGTAAACAGGTTTGGCTCTGGGACATTAGCAATCGATTGTTTCAATCGATGTAGACAAAAACAAAATTAAAGATGTGAAATCGATTTGCCAAATCGATTGCCTGCAAAACGTGCTACTGACTTGCACATTTTAATTTCAGTAAGAATGTCAATCGATTTGTCTAATCGATTTAAACAATCAGTTTAGTCTTAGTGATTCACTCAATCGATGTGCCTAATCGATTTGTGGCAAACTGGCTCTCTGACTTGTACAATTTATTTTCCAATATGTGTACCAATCGATTTGGAGAATCGATTGATAGCCCGTTTGATTTCTTCAAGGATGTACAAATCGATTGTGCTAATCGATTGGGTAACACCAAACTTTGTAAACTTATTCAACCCTGTTATAGAATCGATTGTACTAATCGATGTGCTCATGGATCATCAAGATTTTGTTGATTCCTTGAGTTCCAAGCAATTGTCTCGAGTATGAAGGATTGAATTTGTTGTTCCTGAAATTTTTCTCAGTTGACAATGTTAGATGTATTTCAAATTGGATGCTTGTCAATAACATCAAAAACGAACATATGTCTAACATGTTTGTTTCATTGAATTAATATTTAGGTCATTTTCGTCCTCCCTAGGCATATTCTTGTCCAATTAGGGTTTTTAACCAATCTTGTGCATCCAATAGGTGTGTTTGTGTCATTGGATGATCAATTAGGTCATTTTCGTCCTCCCTAGGCTTATTCTTGTCCAATTAGGGTTTTTAACCAATCTTGTGCATCCAATAAGTAGAGTTGTTTCATTGGATTAACATTTAGGTCATTTTCGTCCCCCCTAGAATTATTCTTGTCCAATTAGGGTTTTTAACCAATCTTGTGCATCCAATAAGTTCATTTGTGTCATTGGATTAACATTTAGGTCATTTTCGTCCTCCCTAGGCATATTCTTGTCCAATTAGGGTTTTTAACCAATCTTGTGCATCCAATAGGTGTGCTTGTGTCATTGGATGATCAATTAGGTCATTTTGGTCCTCTCTAGGCTTATTCTTGTCCAATTAGGGTTTTTAACCAATCTTGTGCATCCAATAGGTGTGTTTGTGTCATTGGATGATCAATTAGGTCATTTTCGTCCTCCCTAGGCTTATTCTTGTCCAATTAGGGTTTTTAACCAATCTTGTGCATCCAATAACTTTGTTTGTGTCGTTGAATTAATATTTAGGTCATTTTCGTCCTCATTAGGCATATTCTTGTCCAATTAGGGTTTTTAACCAATCTTGTGCATCCAATAGGTGTGTTTGTGTCATTGGATGATCAATTAGGTCATTTTCGTCCTCCCTAGGCTTATTCTTGTCCAATTAGGGTTTTTAACCAATCTTGTGCATCCAATAACTTTGTTTGTGTCATTGAATTAATATTTAGGTCATTTTCGTCCTCCCTAGGCATATTCTTGTCCAATTAGGGTTTTTAACCAATCTTGTGCATCCAATAGGTGTGTTTGTGTCATTGGATGATCAATTAGGTCATTTTCGTTCCCCCTAGGCTTATTCTTGTCCAATTAGGGTTTTTCACCAATCTTGTGCATCCAATAACTTTGTTTGTGTCATTGAATTAATATTTAGGTCATTTTCGTCCTCCCTAGGCATATTCTTGTCCAATTAGGGTTTTTAACCAATCTTGTGCATCCAATAGGTGTGTTTGTGTCATTGGATGATCAATTAGGTCATTTTCGTCCTCCCTAGGCTTATTCTTGTCCAATTAGGGTTTTTAACCAATCTTGTGCATCCAATAACTTTGTTTGTGTCATTGAATTAATATTTAGGTCATTTTCGTCCTCCCTAGGCATATTCTTGTCCAATTAGGGTTTTTAACCAATCTTGTGCATCCAATAGGTGTGTTTGTGTCATTGGATGATCAATTAGGTCATTTTCGTCCTCCCTAGGCTTATTCTTGTCCAATTAGGGTTTTTAACCAATCTTGTTCATCCAATAGGTGTGTTTGTGTCAATGGATGATCAATTAGGTCGTTTTCGTCGTCCCTAGGCTTATTCATGTCCAATTAGGGTTTTTAACCAATCTTGTGCATCCAATAGGTGTGTTTGTGTCATTGGATGATCAATTAGGTCATTTTCGTCCTACCTAGACTTATTCTTGTCAAATTAGGGTTTTTAATCAATCTTGTGCATCCAATAACTTTGTTTGTGTCATTGAATTAATATTTAGGTCATTTTCGTCCTCCCTAGGCATATTCTTGTCCAATTAGGGTTTTTAACCAATCTTGTGCATCCAATAGGTGTGTTTGTGTCATTGGATGATCAATTAGGTCATTTTCGTCCTCCCTAGGCTTATTCTTGTCCAATTAGGGTTTTTAACCAATCTTGTGCATCCAATAACTTTGTTTGTGTCATTGAATTAATATTTAGGTCATTTCGTCGTCCCTAGGCATATTCTTGTCCAATTAGGGTTTTTTACCAATCTTGTGCATCCAATAGGCGTGTTTGTGTCATTGGATGATCAATTAGGTCATTTTCGTCATCCCAAGGCTTATTCTTGTCCAATTAGGGTTATTAACCAATCTTGTGCATCCAATAACTTTGTTTGTGTCATTGAATTAATATTTAGGTCATTTTCGTCCTCCTTAGGCATATTCTTGTCCAATTAGGGTTTTTAACCAATCTTGTGCATCCAATAGGTGTGTTTGTGTCATTGGATGATCAATTAGGTCATTTTCGTCCTCCCTAGGCTTATTCTTGTCCAATTAGGGTTTTTAACCAATCTTGTGCATCCAATAACTTCCTTTGTGTCATTGGATTAACATTTTGGTCATATCCGTCCTCCCTAGGCATATTCTTGTCCAATTAGGGTTTTTAACCAATCTTGTGCATCCAATAGGTGTGTTTGTGTCATTGGATGATCAATTAGGTCATTTTCGTCCTCCCTAGGCTTATTCTTGTCCAATTAGGGTTTTTAACCAATCTTGTGCATCCAATAACTTTGATTGTGTCATTGAATTAATATTTAGGTCATTTTCGTCCTCCCTAGGCATATTCTTGTCCAATTAGGGTTTTTAAACAATCTTGAGCATCCAATAAGTGTGTTTGTGTCATTGGATGATCAATTAGGTCATTTTCGTCCTCCCTAGGCTTATTTTTGTCCAATTAGGGTTTTTAACCAATCTTGTGCATCCAATAACTTTGTTTGTGTCATTGAATTAATATTTAGGTCATTTTCGTCCTCCTTAGGCATATTCTTGTCCAATTAGGGTTTTTAACCAATCTTGTGCATCCAATGGGTGTGTTTGTGTCATTGGATGATCAATTAGGTCGTTTTCGTCCTCCCTAGGCTTATTCTTGTCCAATTTGGGTTTTTAACCAATCTTGTGCATCCAATAAGTTCATTTGTGTTGTTGGATTAACATTTAGGACATTTTTGTCCTCCCTAGGCATATTCTTGTCCAATTAGGGTTTTTAACCAATCTTGTGCTTCCAATAGGTGTGTTTGTGTCATTGGATGATCAATTGGGTCATTTTCGCCCTCCCTAGGCTTATTCTTGTCCAATTAGGGTTTTTAACCAATCTTGTGCATCCAATAAGTTCATTTGTGTCATTGGATTAACATTTAGGTCATTTTCGTCCTCCCTAGGCATATTCTTGTCCAATTAGGGTTTTTAACCAATCTTGTGCATCCAATAGGTTAGTTTGTGTCATTGGATGATCAATTAGGTCATTTTCGTCCTCCCTAGGCTTATTCTTGTCCAATTAGGGTTTTTAACCAATCTTGTGCATCCAATAGGTGTGTTTGTGTCATTGGATGATCAATTAGGTCATTTTCGTCCACCCTAGGCTTATTCTTGTCCAATAAGGGTTTTTAACCAATCTTGTGCATCCAATAGGTGTGCTTGTGTCATTGGATGATCAATTAGGTCATTTTCGTCCTCCCTAGGCTTATTCTTGTCCAATTAGGGTTTTAAACAAATCTTGTGCATCCAATAAGTTCATTTGTGTCATTGGATGATCAATTAGGTCATTTTCGTCCTCCCTAGGCATATTCTTGTCCAACTAGGGTTTTTAACCAATCTTGTGCATCTAATAGGTGTGTTTGTGTCATTGGATGATCAATTAGGTCATTTTCGTCCTCCCTAGGCTTATTCTTGTCCAATTAGGGTTTTTAACCAATCTTGTGCATCCAATAAGTTGAGTTGTGTCATTGGATTAATATTTAGGTCATTTTCGTTCTCGCTAGGCTTATTCATGTCCAATTAGGGTTTTTAACCAATCTTGTGCACCCAATAAGTTCATTTGTGTTATTGGATTAACATTTAGGTCATATTCGTCCTCCCTAGGCATATTCTTGTCCAATTAGGGTTTTTAACCAATCTTGTGCATCCAATAGATGTGTTTGTGTCATTGGATGATCAAATAGGTCATTTTCGTCCTCCCTAGGCATATTCTTGTCCAATTAGGGTTTTTAACCAATCTTGTGCATCCAATAGGTGTGTTTGTGTCATTGGATGATCAATTAGGTCATTTTCGTCCTCCCTAGGCTTATTCTTGTCCAATTAGGGTTTTTAACCAATCTTGTGCATCCAATAACTTTGTTTGTGTCATTGAATTAATATTTAGGTCATTTTCCTCCTGCCTAGGCATATTCTTGTCCAATTAGGGTTTTTAACCAATCTTGTGCATCCAATAGGTGTGTTTGTGTCATTGGATGATCAATTAGGTCATTTTCGTCCTTCCTAGGCTTATTCTTGTCCAATTAGGGTTTTTAACCAATCTTGTGCATCCAATAATTTCATTTGTGTCATTGGATTAACATTTAGGTCATTTTCGTCCTCCATAGGCATATTCTTGTCCAATTAGGGTTTTTAACCAATCTTGTGCATCCAATAGGTGTGTTTGTGTCATTGGATGATCAATTAGGTCATTTTCGTCCTCCCTAGGCTTATTCTTGTCCAATTAGGGTTTTTAACCAATCTTGTGTATCCAATAGGTGTGTTTGTATCATTGGATGATCAATTAGGTCATTTTCGTTCTCCCTAGGCATATTCTTGTCCAATTAGGGTTTTTAACCAATCTTGTGCATCCAATAAGTTTGTTTGTGTCATTGAATTAATATTTAGGTTATTTTCGTCCTCCCTAGGCATATTATTGTCCAATAAGGGTTTTTAACCAATCTTGTGCATTCAATAGGTGTGTTTGTGTCATTGGATGATCAATTAGGTCATTTCCGTCCTCCCTAGGCATATTCTTGTCCAATTAGGGTTTTTAACCAATCTTGTGCATCCAATAACTTTTTTTGTTTCATTGAATTAATATTTAGGTCATTTTCGTCCTCCCTAGGCATATTCTTGTTCCATTAGGGTTTTTAACCAATCTTGTGCATCCAATAGGTGTGTTTGTGTCATTTGATGATCAATTAGGTCATTTTCGTCCTCCCTAGGCTTATTCTTGTCCGATTAGGGTTTTTAACCAATCTTGTGCATCCAATAAGTTTGTTTGTTTCATTGAATTAATATTTAGGTCATTTTCGTCCTCCCTCGGCATATTCTTGTCCAATTAGGGTTTTTAACCAATCTTGTGCATCCAATAGGTGTGTTTGTGTCATTGGATGATCAATTAGGTCATTTTCGTCCTCCCTATGCTTATTCTTGTCCAATTAGGGTTTTTAACCAATCTTGTGCATCCAATAAGTTGAGTTGTTTCATTGGATTAACATTTTGGTCATTTTCGTCCTCCCTAGGCTTATCCTTGTCCAATTATGGTTTTTAACCAATCTTGTGCATCCAATAAGTTCATTTGTGTCATTGGATTAACATTTAGGTCATTTTCGTCCTCCCTAGGCATATTCTTGTCCAATTAGGGTTTTTAACCAATCTTGTGTATCCAATAGGTGTGTTTGTGTCATTGGATGATCAATTAGGTCATTTTCGTCCTCCCTAGGCTTATTCTTGTCCAGTTAGGGTTTTTAACCAATCTTGTGCATCCAATAGGTGTGTTTGTGTCATTGGATGATCAATTAGGTCATTTTCGTCCTCCCTAGGCTTATTTTTGTCCAATTAGACTTTTAACCAATCTTGTGCATCCAATAACTTTGTTTGTTTCATTGAATTAATATTTAGGTCATTTTCGTCCTCCCTAGGCATATTCTTGTCCAATTAGGGTTTTTAACCAATCTTGTGCATCCAATAGGTGTGTTTGTGTCATTTGATGATCAATTAGGTCATTTTCGTCCTTCCCTAGGCTTATTCTTGTCCAATTAGGGTTTTTAACCAATCTTGTGCATCCAATAAGTTGAGTTGTTTCATTGGATTAACATTTAGGTCATTTTTGTCCTCCCTACGCTTATTCTTGTCCAATTAGGGTTTTTAACCAATCTTGTGCATCCAATAAGTTCATTTGTGTCATTGGATTAACATTTAGGTCATTTTCGTCCTCCCTAGGCATATTCTTGTCCAATTAGGGTTTTTAACCAATCTTGTGTATCCAATAGGTGTGTTTGTGTCATTGGATGATCAATTAAGTCATTTTCGTCCTCCCTAGGTTTATTCTTGTCCAATTAGGGTTTTTAACCAATCTTGTGCATCCAATAACTTTGTTTGTGTCATTGAATTAATATTTAGGTCATTTTCGTCCACGCTAGGCATATTCTTGTCCAATTAGGGTTTTTAACCAATCTTGTGCATCCAATAGGTGTGTTTGTGTCATTTGATGATCAATTAGGTCATTTTCGTCCTCCCTAGGCTTATTCTTGTCCAATTAGGGTTTTTAACCAATCTTGTGCATCCAATAAGTTGAGTTGTTTCATTGGATTAACATTTAGGTCATTTTCGTCCCCCCTAGAATTATTCTTGTCCAATTAGGGTTTTTAACCAATCTTGTGTATCCAATAGGTGTGTTTGTGTCATTGGATGATCAATTAGGTCATTTTCGTCCTCCCTAGGCTTATTCTTGTCCAATTAGGGTTTTTAACCAATCTTGTGCATCCAATAGGTGTGTTTGTGTCATTGGATGATCAATTAGGTCATTTTCGTCCTCCCTAGGCTTATTCTTGTCCAATTAGGGTTTTTAACCAATCTTGTGCATCCAATAACTTTGTTTGTGTCATTGAATTAATATTTAGGTCATTTTCGTCCTCGCTAGGCATATTTTTGTCCAATTAGGGTTTTTAACAAATCTTGTTCATCCAATAGGTGTGTTTGTGTCATTTGATGATCAATTAGGTCATTTTCGTCCTCCCTAGGCTTTTTCTTGTCCAATTAGGGTTTTTAACCAATCTTGTGCATCCAATAAGTTTGTTTGTTTCATTGAATTAATATTTAGGTCATTTTCGTCCTCCCTAGGCATATTCTTGTCCAATTAGGGTTTTTAACCAATCTTGTGCATCCAATAGGTGTGTTTGTGTCATTGGATGATCAATTAGGTCATTTTCGTCCTCCCTAGGCTTATTCTTGTCCAATTAGGGTTTTTAACAAATCTTGTGCATCCAATAAGTTCCTTTGTGTCATTGGATGATCAATTAGGTCATTTTCGTCCTCCCTAGGCTTATTCTTGTCCAATTAGGGTTTTTAACCAATCTTGTGCATCCAATAGGTGTGTTTGTGTCATTGGATGATCAATTAGGTCATTTTCGTCCTCCCTAGGCTTATTCTTGTCCAATTAGGGTTTTTAACCAATCTTGTGCATTCAATAGGTGTGTTTGTGTCAATGGATGATCAATTAGGTCATTTTCGTCCTCCCTAGGCTTATTCTTGTCCAATTAGGGTTTTTAACCAATCTTGTGCATCCAATAGGTGTGTTTGTGTCATTGGATGATCAATTAGGTCATTTTCGTCCTCCCTAGGCTTATTCTTGTCCAATTAGGGTTTTTAACCAATCTTGTGCATCCAATAACTTTGTTTGTGTCATTGAATTAATATTTTGGTCATTTTCGTCCTCCCTAGGCATGTTCTTGTCCAACTAGGGTTTTTAACCAATCTTGTGCATCCAATTGGTGTGTTTGTGTCATTGGATGATCAATTAGGTCATTTTCGTCCTCCCTAGGCTTATTCTTGTCCAATTAGGGTTTTTAACCAATCTTGTGCATCCAATAGGTGTGTTTGTGTCATTGGATGATCAATTAGGTCATTTTCGTCCTCCCTAGGCTTATTCTTGTCCAATTAGGGTTTTTAACCAATCTTGTGCATCCAATAGGTGTGTTTGTGTCATTGGATGATCAATTAGGTCATTTTCGTCCTTTCTATGCTTATTTTTGTCCAATTAGGGTTTTTAAGCAATCTTGTGCATCCAATAAGTTCATTTGTGTCATTGGATGATCAATTAGGTCATTTTCGTCCTCCCTAGGCATATTCTTGTCCAACTAGGGTTTCTAACCAATCTTGTGCTTCCAATAGATGTGTTTGTGTCATTGGATGATCAATTAGGTCATTTTCGTCCTCCCTAGGCTTATTCTTGTCCAATTAGGGTTTTTAACCAATCTTGTGCATCCAATAGGTGTGTTTGTGTCATTGGATGATCAATTAGGTCATTTTCGTCCTCCCTAGGCTTATTCTTGTCCAATTAGGGTTTTTAACCAATCTTGTGCATCCAATAGGTGTGTTTGTGTCATTGGATGATCAATTAGGTCATTTTCGTCCTCCCTAGGCTTATTCTTGTCCAATTAGGATTTTAAACCAATCTTGTGAATCCAATAGGTGTGTTTGTGTCATTGGATGATCAATTAGATCATTTTCGTCCTCCCTAGTCTTATTCTTGTCCAATTAGGGTTTTTAACCAATCTTGTGTATCCAATAGGTGTGTTTGTGTCATTGGATGATCAATTAGGTCATTTTCGTCCTCCCTAGGCTTATTCTTGTCCAATTAGGGTTTTTAACCAATCTTGTGCATCCAATAGGTGTGTTTGTGTCATTGGATGATCAATTAGGTCATTTTCGTCCTCCCTAGGCTTCTTCTTGTCCAATTAGGGTTTTGAACCAATCTTGTGCATCCAATAGGTGTGTTTGTGTCATTGGATGATCAATTAGGTCATTTTCGTGCTCCATAGGCTTCTTCTTGTCCAATTAGGGTTTTTAACCAATCTTGTGCTTC
Organism: Cicer pinnatifidum; assembly: GCA_037974775.1. Lineage (NCBI taxonomy): Eukaryota > Viridiplantae > Streptophyta > Magnoliopsida > Fabales > Fabaceae > Cicer > Cicer pinnatifidum. The sequence continues at coordinate 16,554 of JBBPBR010001057.1, forward strand.
CAATAAGTGTGTGTGTGTCATTGAATTAATATTTAGGTCATTTTCGTCCTCCCTAGGCATATTCTTGTCCAATTAGGGTTTTTAACCAATCTTGTGCTCCCAATAACTTTGTTTGTGTCATTGAATTAATATTTAGTTCATTTTCGTCCTCCCTAGGCATATTCTTGTCCAATTAGGGTTTTTAACCAATCTTGTGCATCCAATAGGTGTGTTTGTGTCATTTGATGATCAATTAGGTCATTTTCGTCCTCCCTAGGCTTATTCTTGTCCAATTAGGGTTTTTAACCAATCTTGTGCATCCAATAAGTTTGTTTGTTTCATTGAATTAATATTTAGGTCATTTTCGTACTCCCTATGCTTATTTTTGTCCAATTAGTGTTTTTAACCAATCTTGTGCATCCAATAAGTTGAGTTGTTTCATTGGATTAACATTTAGGTCATTTTCGTCCTCCCTAGGCTTATTCTTGTCCAATTAGGGTTTTTAACCAATCTTGTGCATCCAATAAGTTCATTTGTGTCATTGGATTAACATTTAGGTCATTTTCGTCCTCCCTAGGCATATTCTTGTCCAATTAGGGTTTTTAACCAATCTTGTGTATCCAATAGGTGTGTTTGAGTCATTGGATGATCAATTAGGTCATTTTCGTCCTCCCTAGGCTTATTCTTGTCCAATTAGGGTTTTTAACCAATCTTGTGCATCCAATAGGTGTGTTTGTGTCATTGGATGATCAATTAGGTCATTTTCGTCCTCCCTAGGCTTATTCTTGTCCAATTAGGGTTTTAAACCAATCTTGAGCATCCAATAACTTTGTTTGTGTCATTGAATTAATATTTAGGTCATTTTCGTCCTCCCTAGGCATATTATTGTCCAATTAGGGTTTTTAACCAATCTTGTGCATCCAATAGGTGTGTTTGTGTCATTGGATAATCAATTAGGTCATTTCCGTCCTCCCTAGGCATATTCCTGTCCAATTAGGGTTTTTAACCAATCTTGTGCATCCAATAGGTGTGTTTGTGTCATTGGATGATCAATTAGGTCATTTTCGTCCTCCCTAGGCTTATTCTTGTCCAATTAGGGTTTTTAACTAATCTTGTGCATCCAATAAGTTGAGTTGTTTCATTGGATTAACATTTAGGTCATTTTCGTCCTCCCTAAGCTTATTCTTGTCCAATTAGGGTTTTTAACCAATCTTGTGCATCCAATAAGTTCATTTGTGTCCTTGGATTAACATTTAGGTCATTTTCGTACTCCCTAGGCATATTCTTGTCCAATTAGGGTTTTTAACCAATCTTGTG